>CM060603.1:45645972-45648472 GCA_030578255.1 Tiaroga cobitis
CACACACTCAGAGCGAGTCACGGCGAGTCTGCGTTTGAGAAGCGCTGACGGCGACAGAGCTTTAGTGGCGTGTTCACAGCTTCATGTCAGTATGATTATGATTATTATATCATTCCACACACTAGCTGGTGTTAATGACCGAACGCATGAGGCTTCACATGCAGGATATGACATCAGACAGCACATCATGTGACTGAACCGCACGAGGACACGAGCAGGTCACATATCATCCCGAAGTCACAACAATAACACAGAGCTTGCTGACCTCGGGTCATGTGACCTGGCCGTGTTCTGGTGAGGATGTGTGTGTTTCAGAGATGCTCACACACACGTTTATACACAAACACAAGCATGTTATATCAGCACAAACATGCCAGGACACACAATCAGCTCCCAGACCTTGAGACGAGCAGTCGCTCGACAGGAGACCGGCATGATCACACACACATCCTCCTCCTCCTGTGTCTCGCTGACATCTAAACATCCTTACATCAGGAGCCATTTACTGGAGAAGAGCAACGACTGAACATATTAAGTCTTGTTTAATGTGTTTTAGTCTTGTTTTATGTGTGTATGTGGTGTGTTTAATACGCTTTAAGACACACCGTGTGTAAGTTCATAAGTCGACAGCATTGCTGAGTATTTCCTGCTTAAAACTGCAGTGAACCAAAGACAGTCTCAAACACACGGTTTGAAATCGCTGGTGTTTCTGACGTCACAAACGACCTTGTAACCAATCAGATCAACGTGTGATCGTCAACCAGTGGATCTCTGAGCTGAGGGAGTGAGTGGAGGCGGGGCTCATCTGCATATTCATAGAACCGCGCATACTAAATGAGGCGAGGGTGTCGAGTTACATTCAAGATATTTTAAAGGGTTAGTTCACCCAAAAATGAAAATTAAGTCATTAATTACTCACCCCCATGCTGTACCAACCCCGTAAGACCTTCGTTCGTCTTCGGAACACAAATGAAGATATTTATGATTAAATCTGAGAGCTGGATCACTCCTCCATAGGCTCCCTAAGGGAATGACACCTGACGGCCCAGAAAGTCATTAAAGAAAATGTTTAAATATTCCATGTCACAACAGTGGCTCAACTATAAGTTTATCAAGCGACGAGAATACTTTTTGTGCGGAAATAAAACAAACAAAAATAACGACTTTATTCGACTATTCCTTTTCTTCCTTGTAGGCCTGAAACGAGACTTCAAGAGACTTATTTTTGTTTGTTTTTTTCGCACAAAAAGTATTCTCGTCGCTTGATAAACTTATAGTTGAGCCACTGTTGTGACATGGAATATTTAAACATTTTCTTTAATGACTTTCTGGGCCGTCAGGTGTCATTCCCTTAGGCAGCCTATGGAGGAGTGATCCAGCTCTCAGATTTAATCATAAATATCTTCATTTGTGTTCCGAAGACGAACGAAGGCCTTACGGGGTTGGTACAGCATGGGGGTGAGTAATTAATGACTTAATTTTCATTTTTGGGTGAACTAACCCTTTAAGGCATGAAGACATTTATTTTTCAAGGAAAAATGTTTAAATATGTCATTTTGGTGATCAAAGACGAGTTTGAGCAGCGGCACCTTCCTCTCTCTCTTGAATCTACACTGGAGTGAGTTAAACTGCAGTTCCTCCACTGGCCACTAGAGGCCGGCTGCAGAAGAGACTCAATCCCATAGACCTGCATGTTAAAATGCCCAACTTTACAGCAGAAATAAACATGAACACAGCCTGGTGCAAAAAGTGGTTTGGTCTATATCGCTAATGTTGCCCTTCATGACGACTGTGAGGCGGGTGGATATTTTTTATTTAATCCGTTTAAATTATATTAAGCCTTAAAGTTGTGCATAATTAAGGGCGTGGCCACTTGAGTGACAGGTGGACTGCCGCTGATGTCACTGGTAGCCGTTTGTCTGCTAGCGTTAGCATCACGTCACCTCAGCTAATCCGCCTCGCTGCACATTCGTTTATCCGGGAGTGACGCACAAACAAGATGGCGGCTGCCGGCTCCGCCCACTGTGGGCTTCAGAAACGCTCTTTAGAAACACTACGGGTGATGTCACACACACTACACACATATGTTATACAGTCTATGGTTTTAAGGGTAAAATGATCGACTACGGGGGGACTTTAAAATAAGAACAAATATATGTCAATGGAAAAATACTCTTAATTCAAAGGGAAACTGTGAAGTTTATTTCTGACTCCGTTGGCAGAGATTTGTTCTTGTTTGAAGCACAAACTCCCTTCATTTTAATGCAAGGCTTGATATCTTCAGTCGTGTTTAGTGTGCTTCAGGAAATGCCTCTTGATGTAAGGATGCTTGTGACTGGAGGAGGAAGCAGATGCTCTGCTGATGTCACCTCCCCTGCCGAGCGCTGCGCTGTGATTGGTTGGTTGGTGGATGTGTACTCACCCCGCTCCACTCCACTGCCATACTCACTTCATCGCCCGCCTCGGAGCCGCTCTCGTACTTCACACTGGACACACTCTC
>CM060603.1:45653472-45668472 GCA_030578255.1 Tiaroga cobitis
TTGTACAGTAAATATTCATACTTGTACGCTAAAACGTACACTCACAACTCCAATGTGAAAACCTGTAAAATAAAAATCTGAAGTTGAATGTTGAGATTTGCACTCGCAGACGATAGACACAAACCTGTATTCTGAATCTGAAGTCTGAGAGTAGATTTTAGCGTACAAGTACGAATATTTATTATACAAGTTCTCAAGTTCACATCTACATGCTCTCGAGTTCTGCTACTCTTTTACCTTCAAAGATGAGCGTCGCTTCACTGACGTCTGCTCACATTTGCATAATGAGGGAAATGCAAACATCGAGTGTGTGTTTGATAGCGTCTGGCGTTGTATAAAACCAGCAGAACTGCAGTTTGACACACACTCACCAGGTTGTTCTTGGTCTTGGCCACGTTGGGGTCGTCGGGCCCGAGCCGGCACTCGTAGATCTCCAGAGCCCGGCAGTAATAATACTCCACCTCCTCATACTTGCCCTGGTTCTGACACAGCAGCGCCAGATTATTCAGCTGCTTCGCCACGTCAGGGTGATCCTTCCCCAACACCTGACACACACACACGGGTCACTGATTCTGTGCTCTAAGGCCGTTTACAAGGGTTTTCCAGGACTTAAATGTCAAAAAGTCAAATTCAAGCACTTCAAGCCCCTTGTACGAGCCCACAGGCCCCTGAATATGATATTCCCCATTATAAGTGATGTGTGTATGAGCGCTGAGGAGTGTGATGCTCACTGACCTTCTCTCGGATCTCCAGCGCTCGTTTACACAGCGGCTCGGCCTCCTTATACTTGCCTCTCTTCCCGTACAGCACAGCCAGATTATTCAGAGTGGCTGCGACCTGGAACACACACACACACACAGATCAACACCTGACCACACACTTATACACACGCATCAACACCTGACCCTGAGCAAAACCCTCCATGACCGAAGTTGCCCATCCCTGATGCAATTAAATCATTGTTAAAGGGGACCTATTATGCCCATGTTGTTTCAGGCTCTACTAGAACAGGTTTCAGGCTCTACTAGAACAGGTTTCAGGCTCTACTAGAACAGGTTTCAGGCTCTACTAGAACAGGTTTCAGGCTCTACTAGAACAGGTTTCAGGCTCTACTAGAACAGGTTTCAGACTCTACTAGAACAGGTTTCAGGCTCTACTAGAACAGGTTTCAGGCTCTACTAGAACAGGTTTCAGGCTCTACTAGAACAGGTTTCAGGCTCTACTAGAACAGGTTTCAGGCTCTACTAGAACAGGTTTCAGGCTCTACTAGAACAGGTTTCAGACTCTACTAGAACAGGTTTCAGGCTCTACTAGAACAGGTTTCAGGCTCTACTAGAACAGGTTTCAGGCTCTACTAGAACAGGTTTCAGGCTCTACTAGAACAGGTTTCAGGCTCTACTAGAACAGGTTTCAGACTCTACTAGAACAGGTTTCAGGCTCTACTAGAACAGGTTTCAGGCTCTACTAGAACAGGTTTCAGGCTCTACTAGAACAGGTTTCAGGCTCTACTTCTACTAGAACAGGTTTCAGACTCTACTAGAACAGGTTTCAGGCTCTACTAGAACAGGTTTCAGGCTCTACTAGAACAGGTTTCAGGCTCTACTAGAACAGGTTTCAGACTCTACTAGAACAGGTTTCAGGCTCTACTAGAACAGGTTTCAGGCTCTACTAGAACAGGTTTCAGGCTCTACTAGAACAGGTTTCAGGCTCTACTTCTACTAGAACAGGTTTCAGGCTCTACTAGAACAGGTTTCAGGCTCTACTAGAACAGGTTTCAGGCTCTACTAGAACAGGTTTCAGGCTCTACTAGAACAGGTTTCAGGCTCTACTAGAACAGGTTTCAGGCTCTACTAGAACAGGTTTCAGGCTCTGCTAGAACAGGTTTCAGGCTCTACTAGAACAGGTTTCAGGCTCTACTAGAACAGGTTTCAGGCTCTACTAGAACAGGTTTCAGGCTCTACTAGAACAGGTTTCAGGCTCTACTAGAACAGGTTTCAGGCTCTACTAGAACAGGTTTCAGGCTCTACTAGAACAGGTTTCAGGCTCTACTAGAACAGGTTTCAGGCTCTACTTCTACTAGAACAGGTTTCAGGCTCTACTAGAACAGGTTTCAGGCTCTACTAGAACAGGTTTCAGGCTCTACTTCTACTAGAACAGGTTTCAGGCTCTACTAGAACAGGTTTCAGGCTCTACTAGAACAGGTTTCAGGCTCTACTTCTACTAGAACAGGTTTCAGGCTCTACTAGAACAGGTTTCAGGCTCTACTAGAACAGGTTTCAGGCTCTACTAGAACAGGTTTCAGGCTCTACTAGAACAGGTTTCAGGCTCTACTAGAACAGGTTTCAGGCTCTACTAGAACAGGTTTCAGGCTCTACTAGAACAGGTTTCAGGCTCTACTAGAACAGGTTTCAGGCTCTACTAGAACAGGTTTTCCTGCTTGAATGTTGATTATTCTCCTCATATTCTCCATTGTTGCGGCTCCTCTCTTCCCAGTCTGTCAGTAACGCTCTGTTTACTTCCTGTCTCTATGAAGCCCCTCCTTCTGAAAAGCACACTGTGCTCTGATTGGTCGGCTGGAGCAGTGTGTTGTGATTGGTCGGCGCTTCGAGTGTGTTTGGGAAAGCCCCGCCCCTTTCCATAACCGGCAGTTTAACACACTACTAACTAACTCAACCAGACCCCGCCCCTTTCCATAACCGCCAGTTTAACACACTACTAACTAACTCAACCAGGTCAATCAGATCACTGTAAACTGTAATGTGGACTCATGCACTTTCTGTAAAGCTGCTTTGAAACGATGTGTGTTGTGAAAAGCGCTGTACAAATAAGTGTGAATTGAATATAGAAACTTCCCCTGCTCAAACAGCAACATCACACACTAGAGAGATGAACATGGTATAAGAGTGCTATAAGACTTACGGCGGGATGGTCTTTCCCGAGGGTCTTCTCTCGGATGGAGAGCGCGTCGTTCAGCAGGTGCGCGGCCTCTTTATACTTATTCTGATCCCTGAGACACACACAGAGCATGATGTCATCAGACACAGTTCTGATGCGGCTCTGACGCGGGTCTCGGCCGGGCCTCTCACCTGTACACCAGCGCCAGGATGTTGAGCATGGTGGCCACGTCGGGGTGGTCGTGTCCCGAGGTTTTCTCCAGGTCCTCCAGAGCCTGTTTGCAGAGTGGCACCGCCACCTCGTAGCGGCCCTGAGACGCGTACTGGATCACCAGGTTGTGGAGGGTCCGGAGCCGCGCCGGGATCTCGTACCCGCCCTGCTGCGCGGCTGCCACTGCGGAGCTGTTGTACTGGTGCTGACCTGCAGAGGTCAGGGGTCACAGGATTACAGAGGTCAGGGGTAACGGGCTTACAGAGGTCAGGGGTCACAGGATTACAGAGGTCAGGGGTCACAGGCTTACAGAGGTCAGGGGTCACAGGCTTACGGAGGTCAGGGGTCACCGGTTTACAGAGGTCAGGGGTCACAGGCTTACAGAGGTCAGGGGTCACAGGCTTACAGAGGTCAGGGGTCACCGGTTTACAGAGGTCAGGGGTCACAGGCTTACAGAGGTCACAGGCTTACAGAGGTCAGGGGTCACAGGCTTACAGAGGTCAGGGGTCAGAAGTCACAGGCTTACAGAGGTCAGGGGTCACAGGCTTTCAGAGGTCAGGGGTCACCGGTTTACAGAGGTCAGGGGTCACCGGTTTACAGAGGTAAGGGGTCACAGGCTTACAGAGGTTAGGGGTCACCGGTTTACAGAGGTCAGGGGTCACCGGTTTACAGAGGTCAGGGGTCACAGGCTTACAGAGGTTAGGGGTCACAGGCTTAGGGTTGACGGGTCCCGGAAAACTCACAGGTTTCGGGTCGGGTTCAGGTTAATGTTTAATGAATGGTTCGAGTTTGTAACTAAGAAAAACTACCGTATATACCCGAATATAAGACGACACTGAATATAATACGACACCCCCCCCCATTTTCCAGACTTATTTTTGGGGGAAAAAATCTGGTTTTCAACAGAAAATAATTTTAAGAGCAAATTTCCGAGGCGTTGTTCCAAATGCCTCGCATCACCTGTGGCTCGTGCAGGGGCCCGCTCATCGGCGGAGACCGGCACATATGCGCTTCCTAGAAGTGGTAAATGCCTCACTTCTCTCTGGGAGTTTTCCAAACTCCCTGAATACTGCAGTTGTCAACCCCCTCCTGAAAAAGAGCAATCTGGATAAGACCATATTAAGCAACTATAGACCGATCTCAAATCTTCCTTTCATAGGCAAGATCATTGAAAAAGTTGTCTTCAATCAGCTGAACAAATTCTGAAGCTGGAATGGATACTTTGACAATTTTCAATCTGGTTTCCGACCGCATCACAGCACAGAGACAGCGCTCATAAAGATAATAAACGATATTCACTTAAATACTGATACAGGCAAATTATCAGTGCTGGTACTACTCGACCTCAGTGCTGCATTTGACACTGTCGATCACGACATACTTCTTGACAGGCTGGAAAACTGGGTGGGGCTTTCTGGGATAGTCCTAAAATGGTTCAGATCATACTTAGAAGGGAGAGGTTATTATGTGAGTATAGGAGACCATAAGTCTGAGTGGACATCCATGACATGCGGAGTCCCTCAAGGCTCAATTCTTGCACCACTCCTGTTCAACCTGTATATGCTCCCAATGAGCCAAATAATGAGAAAGAACCGAATCTCTTACCACAGCTATGCAGACGACACACAGCTCTACTTAGCCCTATCGCCTCACGACTACAGACTCCCAGTGCCAATGCATTGATGAAGTCAACAGTTGGATGTGCCGAAACTTTCTTCAGTTAAACAAAGACAAAACTGAAGTCATTGCGTTTGGAAACAAAGAGGAATTTCTCAAGGTGAACGCATACCTTGACGCTAGGGGTCTAACAACTAAAAATCAAGTCAGGAATCTTGGTGTGTCTCTAGAGTCAGACCTTAGTTTCAGTAGTCATGTCAAAGCAATAACTAAATCAGCATATTATCATCTGAAAAATATTGCAAAAATTAGATGTTTTGTCTCCAGTCAAGACTTAGAGAAACTTGTGCATGCTTTTATCACCAGCAGGGTGGATTATTGTAATGGACTCCTCACTGGCCTTCCTAAAAACACCATAAGACAGTTGCAGCTCATACAGAACGCTGAGCAGAACCAGAACATATGAACACAACACACCAGTCCTCGGGTCTTTACACTGGCTCCCAGTTACATTTAGGATTGATTTTAAAGTATTATTACTGGTATATAAATCATTCAATGGGCTAGGACCTCAATATATTGCAGATATGCTGACTGAATATAAACCCAACAGATCACTCAGATCAGATCAGATCCCGATCCGGCTCCCGCTCTCTCTCTCTCTCTCCCTCACTCTGCTCGAGCCGCGCAAGAAAGAGCGCCGTTCACAGCGGATACCAGAGCGGACGGAGATAAGCGAGCAGAGACCCGCCCCTCCCTGTTCACATATCGCGTCTTTTGCGCGCTCAAGTTCATTATTTCAAATGTAGGCGCGCGCTCATAATGAAAGCGACGCGCTCATTTTTTCCAAGCGCGGAGAAAAAGGCTATCAATCGATTCCTCCACTCGAATATAAGATGACCCTGAATATAAGACAACCTCCCATTTTTCAGCCTATTTTTAGGACAAAAACCTCGTCTTATATTCGGGTATATACGGTATATAGGCTCTACATGTATATATAGTGTGCCTGCTGTGTCCTTGCCGTGTGCTTGCTGTGTTGTGATCGTAAATAAAAGCATGCGAGAAAGTACGTGCAGTTTCAGCCTCCTCTGATTGCTGTTGTGACTGTTATAGTGCGCGCAGGAGCACATGCGTAAAGCAATTTGGTCAAATGTTATAGGAATCATAGGAATCAACTGTTGCTGGTGTGTGTGACGGGATACGAGCGCTGGTGTGTGTGAGGGGACACGAGCGCTGGTGTGTGTGAGGGGACACGAGCGCTGGTGTGTGTGTGAGGGGACACGAGCGCTGGTGTGTGACGTGACACGGGCGCTGGTGTGTGTGAGGGGACACGAGCACTGGTGTGTGTGTGTGTGTGTGAGGGGACACGAGCGCTGGTGTGTGTGTGTGTGAGGGTTCACGTACTGCCTCGAGTGTGTTCCTCCTCGTCATTGGGGAAGAGATCGTCCAGAGAGTCCTTGGGCGGCTCACCGTCCTTCTCCTCCTGCACACACAGCAGTTTATGTTATTGATAAAAATGCTATTTTTTGCTACTTCATAGTTTATTAAGTAATATTAACAAATGCAACTTTTGATTTTCAAAGTAAATGTTGAAATTAGCAGTAACTTAGATTGATAAGTATTGTTCAGCATTAAATGCGACACTGGTTACAGTGATTATTACAGGAGCCAGTTCTCTGCCTCTTTTTGCCTTGCAGCGTTTAACATTTGTGCGACCTTATGGACATTTATGTCTTTTTGATCATTTTGCCTCTACTGTACTCTACTGTACACTACCTCTATTGTACTCTACTGTACACTACCTCTATTGTACTCTACTGTACTCTACCTCTACTGTACTCTACTGTACTCTACTGTACACTACCTCTATTGTACTCTACTGTACACTACCTCTACTGTACTCTACTGTACTCTACCTCTACTGTACTCTACTGTACTCTACCTCTACTGTACTCTACTGTATACTACCTCTATTGTACTCTACTGTACTCTACCTCTACTGTACTCTACTGTACTCTACTGTACTCTACTGTACTCTACTGTACACTACCTCTATTGTACTCTACTGTACTCTACTGTACACTACATCTACTGTACTCTACTGTACTCTACCTCTACTGTACTCTACTGTACTCTACCTCTACTGTACTCTACTGTACACTACCTCTATTGTACTCTACTGTACTCTACCTCTACTGTACTCTACTGTACTCTACCTCTACTGTACTCTACTGTACACTACCTCTATTGTACTCTACTGTACTCTACCTCTACTGTACTCTACTGTACTCTACTGTACTCTACTGTACACTACCTCTATTGTACTCTACTGTACTCTACTGTACACTACATCTACTGTACTCTACTGTACTCTACTGTACACTACCTCTATTGTACTCTACTGTACTCTACCTCTACTGTACTCTACTGTACTCTACCTCTACTGTACTCTACTGTACACTACCTCTATTGTACTCTACTGTACTCTACCTCTACTGTACTCTACTGTACTCTACTGTACTCTACTGTACACTACCTCTATTGTACTCTACTGTACTCTACTGTACACTACATCTACTGTACTCTACTGTACTCTACTGTACACTACATCTACTGTACACTACTGTACTCTACCTCTACTGTACACTACCTCTACTGTACTCTACTGTACTCTACTGTACTCTACCTCTATTGTACTCTACTGTACTCTACTGTACACTACATCTACTGTACACTACTGTACTCTACCTCTACTGTACTCTACTGTACTCTACCTCTATTGTACTCTACTGTACTCTACTGTACACTACCTCTACTGTACTCTACTGTACACTACATCTACTGTACTCTACTGTACTCTACTGTACACTACCTCTACTGTACTCTACTGTACACTACCTCTACTGTACTCTACTGAACTCTACTGTACTCTACCTCTATTGTACTCTACTGTACTCTACTGTACACTACCTCTATTGTACTCTACTGTACACTACATCTACTGTACTCTACTGTACTCTACTGTACACTACCTCTACTGTACTCTACTGTACACTACCTCTACTGTACTCTACTGAACTCTACTGTACTCTACCTCTACTGTACTCTACTGTACTCTACTGTACTCTACTGTACTCTACTGTACACTACTGTACTCTACTGTACACTACTGTACTCTACTGTACACTACTCTACTGTACACTACTCTACTGTACACTACTCTACTGTACACTACTCTACTGTACACTACTCTACTGTACACTACTCTACTGTACACTACTCTACTGTACACTACCTCTATTGTACTCTACTGTACTCTACTGTACACTACATCTACTGTACTCTACTGTACTCTACTGTACACTACCTCTACTGTACTCTACTGTACTCTATTGAACTCTACTGCTACTGTACTCTACTGTACTCTACTGTACTCTACTGTACTCTACCTCTACTGTACTCACTGTACTCTACTCTACTGTACTCTACTCTACTGTACTCTACTGTACACTACCTCTACTGTACTCTACTGTACTCTACCTCTACTGTACACTACTGTACTCTGCCTCTACTGTACTCTACTGTACACTACTGTACTCTGACTCTACTGTACTCTACTGTACACTACTGTACTCTACTGTACACTACATCTACATCTACTGTACACCACTGTACTCTACCTCTACTGTACACTACCTCTACTGTACTCTACTGTACACTGCCTCTCCTGTACTCTACTGTACTCTACTGTACTCTACTGTACTCTACTGTACTCTACTGTACTCTACTGTACTCTACCTCTACTGTACTCTACTGTACACTACCTCTATTGTACTCTACTGTACTCTACCTCTACTGTACTCTACTGTACTCTACCTCTACTGTACTCTACTGTACACTACCTCTATTGTACTCTACTGTACTCTACCTCTACTGTACTCTACTGTACTCTACTGTACTCTACTGTACTCTACTGTACACTACCTCTATTGTACTCTACTGTACTCTACTGTACACTACATCTACTGTACTCTACTGTACTCTACTGTACACTACCTCTATTGTACTCTACTGTACTCTACCTCTACTGTACTCTACTGTACTCTACCTCTACTGTACTCTACTGTACACTACCTCTATTGTACTCTACTGTACTCTACCTCTACTGTACTCTACTGTACTCTACTGTACTCTACTGTACACTACCTCTATTGTACTCTACTGTACTCTACTGTACACTACATCTACTGTACTCTACTGTACTCTACTGTACACTACATCTACTGTACACTACTGTACTCTACCTCTACTGTACACTACCTCTACTGTACTCTACTGTACTCTACTGTACTCTACCTCTATTGTACTCTACTGTACTCTACTGTACACTACATCTACTGTACACTACTGTACTCTACCTCTACTGTACTCTACTGTACTCTACCTCTATTGTACTCTACTGTACTCTACTGTACACTACCTCTACTGTACTCTACTGTACACTACATCTACTGTACTCTACTGTACTCTACTGTACACTACCTCTACTGTACTCTACTGTACACTACCTCTACTGTACTCTACTGAACTCTACTGTACTCTACCTCTATTGTACTCTACTGTACTCTACTGTACACTACCTCTATTGTACTCTACTGTACACTACATCTACTGTACTCTACTGTACTCTACTGTACACTACCTCTACTGTACTCTACTGTACACTACCTCTACTGTACTCTACTGAACTCTACTGTACTCTACCTCTACTGTACTCTACTGTACTCTACTGTACTCTACTGTACACTACTGTACTCTACTGTACTCTACTGTACACTACTCTACTGTACACTACTCTACTGTACACTACTCTACTGTACACTACTCTACTGTACACTACTCTACTGTACACTACTCTACTGTACACTACCTCTATTGTACTCTACTGTACTCTACTGTACACTACATCTACTGTACTCTACTGTACTCTACTGTACACTACCTCTACTGTACTCTACTGTACTCTATTGAACTCTACTGTACTCTACCGCTACTGTACTCTACTGTACTCTACTGTACTCTACTGTACTCTACCTCTACTGTACTCACTGTACTCTACTCTACTGTACTCTACTCTACTGTACTCTACTGTACACTACCTCTACTGTACTCTACTGTACTCTACCTCTACTGTACACTACTGTACTCTGCCTCTACTGTACTCTACTGTACACTACTGTACTCTGACTCTACTGTACTCTACTGTACACTACTGTACTCTACTGTACACTACATCTACATCTACTGTACACCACTGTACTCTACCTCTACTGTACACTACCTCTACTGTACTCTACTGTACACTGCCTCTCCTGTACTCTACTGTACTCTACTGTACTCTACTGTACTCTACTGTACTCTACTGTACTCTACTGTACTCTACCTCTACTGTACTCTACTGTACTCAACTGTACTCTGCCACTACTGTACTCTACTGTACACTACTGTACTCTGCCTCTACTGTACTCTACCTCTACTGTACTCTACTGTACACTACCTCTACTGTACTCTACTGTACTCTACTGTACTCTACTGTACTCTACTTTACTCTACCTCTACTGTACTCTATTGTACTCAACTGTACTCTGTCTCTACTGTACACTACTGTACTCTGCCTCTACTGTACTCTACTGTACTCTACTGTACTCTACCTCTACTGTACTCTACTGTACTCTACTGTACTCTACTGTACACTACCTCTACTGTACTCTACTGTACTCTACTGTACTCTACCTCTACTGTACTCTACTGTACTCAACTGTACTCTGTCTCTACTGTACACTACTGTACTCTGCCTCTACTGTACTCTACTGTACACTACTGTCCTCTACCTCTACTGTACTCTACTGTACACTACTGTACTCTACTGTACACTACTGTACTCTGCCTCTACTGTACTCTACTGTACACTACTGTACTCTGCCTCTACTGTACTCTACTGTACACTACTGTCCTCTACATCTACTGTACTCTACTGTACACTACTGTACTCTACTGTACACTACTGTACTCTACCTCTACTGTACACTACTGTACTCTACTGTACACTACTGTACTCTACCTCTACTGTACTCTACTGTACACTACTGTACTCTGCCTCTACTGTACTCTACTGTACACTACTGTACTCTACTGTACACTACTGTACTCTACTGTACACTACTGTACTCTGCCTCTACTGTACTCTACTGTACACTACTGTACTCTACTGTACACTACTGTACTCTGCCTCTACTGTACTCTACTGTACAATATATCTACTGTGCTCCACTGTACTCTGCCTCTACTGTACTCTACTGTACACTACTGTACTCTGCCTCTACTGTACTCTACTGTACACTACTGTACTCTACCTCAACTGTACTCCACTGTACAATATATCTACTGTGCTCCACTGTACTCTGCCTCTACTGTACTCTACTGTACACTACTGTACTCTGCCTCTACTGTACTCTACTGTACACTACTGTACTCTGCCTCTACTGTACTCTACCTCTACTGTACTCTACCTCTACTGTACTCTACTGTACACTACTGTACTCTACCTCTACTATACTCTACTGTACTCTACTGTACACTACTGTACTCTACCTCTACTGTACTCTACTGTACTCTACTGTACACTACTGTACTCTACCTCTACTGTACTCTACTGTACACTACTGTACTCTACTGTACACTACTGTACTCTACCTCTACTATACTCTACCTCTACTGTAATCTACCTCTACTATACTCTACCTCTACTGTGCACTACTGTACTCTACCGTACTCTTCTGTACTGTAAAAAACAAGCCCAGCCCAGGTGGACAAAAAGTAACGCAAAAGTAACGTAACGCGTAACTTTTCTTAAAAAGTAACTAAGTAATGCATTTAGTTACTTTTTAAGCGAGTAACGCAATATTCTAACGCATTGCTTTTCAAAGTAACTTCCCCCGCACTGGGCAGTGATGAGCATCTCACCGAGGGAGACACGTCCTCGTCGTACTTCTTGAGCTGGTTCATGAACTCCAGGTGTTTCTTCTCCTCCTCCAGCTGTGCCACGCTCTGCTCGCTCTTCTGCAGCTTCTGCTGGGTGTTGGCCAGCTCGTCCCGAAGCCACTGGTTCTCCTGGCAGAGCCGACGCACCTGTGCTCGCAGCTTCTGCTTCTCAGACTCCACTGCCGTCA
This sequence comes from Tiaroga cobitis, assembly GCA_030578255.1. Lineage (NCBI taxonomy): Eukaryota > Metazoa > Chordata > Actinopteri > Cypriniformes > Leuciscidae > Tiaroga > Tiaroga cobitis. Next base: position 45,665,427 of record CM060603.1, read on the forward strand.
GGTGGTTCGACAGAGCCATCATCACCTGGACATTCAGACAGAACAAGACACACACTGCTTCACTCTCTGAAGGCTGTATGAAACGGCCAGTGCATGTGACTGACATATGAAATTAAATAAAAATAAATATACTTTATTGTCCCCGATAGGGAAATTTGTAATGGACTCCATAGGCAGCATTTAGCCGAAACCTGATACGTTAAAAAATTACACAAAATATTCATAAACCATACACATAAAAATAAATAGACTTCACTAATTCATGTTCAACAGTCTAATTGATACCGGCACAAAAGAGTTTTTTTGACTCTTTGATATCTTTGATATCTGACATTATTGCTTTATAGCAGAACCATCTTAAAGGAGAAGTTCACTTCAGAATTTAAAGGTCCCGTTCTTCGTGATTCCATTTTTCAAACTTTAGTTAGTGTGTAATGTTGCTGTTAGAGCATAAATAATACCTGTAAAATTATAAAGTTCAAAGTTCAATGCCTAGCGAGATATTTTATTTAACAGAAGTCCCCTTTCAAAGCCTACAGCGAACGGCCGGTTTGGACTACATCCCTCTACTTCCTTTTTTAATGATGTAACTAGATCAGTTTTTTGACTAATCTCCGCCCACAGGAATACACAAATAAGGGGGCGTGGCCTTGTTGCGCTCCCACGGAGAAGAGGAAGAGTTTTGTTTGTAGAGTGTGTTTGTCGCCGTGTCGTCGAGACGCTGTTATTTTCATGCCGGAGTCAATTCACCTTTGTTTGGCCTTCCCAGGGACGCTGTACTTAGAGATCAATGGTTACAATTTATGTTTAACTCGGTTCCCGAAAAATATAATCCACAATTAAAACTATGTGCAGCACATTTTACCACATGTACACCTATAAAACATATATTACTATTCAAAACTCATTCACTCGTGTAACTAAGGTAGGAATAAACAATGGACTTATTTAAAAAAATTCAACAACACCATCGTTAATTCGACAGACGGACAAAAGCATAAACCACAAGCTTTTATAACGGTTAGTAACATTTAACATTACAATTTAACCAATTAAAAGTATGACAACTAGTAAATAAACAGCGTACCACTGTGAAACATCCAGCAAAAGTCGTGTTTGAACAGGTTCTAATCGATTCTCTTCATCTCTGTTCTCCGGGTCTGATTCCGGCTCAAATTGAGAAGGTAATATGTTTGACATTTTTACAATAACAATCAGCGCATGCATCTCCAATTTATGGTAAGAGGCGTGATCTTTCCGGGAGACGTGCGATAAGCTGCTGTCCAATCAGCACATGTGCCTCTCCCAGGCCCTGACCTCTGACCCCAGCCCTCACCTGTGCCTCTCCCAGCCCCAGCTCGATCATCTCCACAGACTTGCGCAGCAGGCTGGACTTCTCGTGCACCACGTTGGCCTCCTCGTCCTTCTTCAGGCACTTGATGGTCTCCAGGAGGCTGTGCAGGATTGAGTTGTGCTCGTTCTTCAGCGCCTCCAGGCCCTGGATCACCAGCTTGGTGTTGGAGATGATCTCCTCCTGCGACAGCTTCTCCAGCTTCTCATCTCGAGGGTACAGGATCGCAGACATGATCTGGCAGAGCAGCGGCCTGAGGACACAGGCAAACAGAGACCATGAGGAAGGTTAGCGGTAGTGATGTTCACAGAAACAGAGGTTCTGCCATATTAAAGGTGACATATTATCCCCCTTTTCACATGATATAATACAAATCTCTGGTGTCCCCAGACCTGTGACATTTCAGCTCAAAATACCCCCAGATCATTTATTATAGCTTGTCAAATTTGCCCCTTTATGGGTGTGAACAAAAACACGTTTTTGTGTGTGTCCCTTTAAATGCAAATGAGCTTTAGCTCCGCCTCCGTTCAGAAGAGGGCGGAGCCTTCACACGAGCTTCAGAGACTCCGGCAATAACAACACAGGCCAATCTCACTGATCCAGAATCAGGAGTAACCAGCAGCGAGTGCAGCCTTACGGAGAGACTCAGGGAGAGCTTCACTTTTACACGTTTCTGACGGCTTATTGTTTGACATGCTCTCAGAGAAAGGCTCACCAGAACACAGTTACTGGGTTTCACTTTTCAAGTGTTCTGGGTTAGTAGAAGCACCGGATTATAGCACTTACACACGGGAAAATTTTAGATATATGTCCCCTTTAAAGAGCTTCAAACTGACAGAATTTGAAAGCTCATATCAAAAGTAACGAAACACAAAGCTTGCTGTTATTGTTGGATGGATTGCTTCACATGTTTAGGGATGTTTTGTTCACGCATCAACAGAAAACAGCAACACTCTTAAAAATAAAGGCTCTTTATTGGCAGTGATGGATCCATGAAGAACATTTAAAATCAATCGGAACCATGAAAGTCCCCCGTAGTCAATCATTTTATCCCTTAAAACTCACCTCTGATCAGTAAAATTACATATTTAAACGTTTTTCCTTGAAAAATAAAAGTCTTCATGCCTTAAAACATCTTGAATGTAACTCGACATCCCTGCCTCATTAAGTATGCGCGGTTCTATGAATATGCAGATGAGCCCCGCCTCCACTCACTCCCTCAGCTCAGAGATCCACTGGTTGACGATCACACGTTGATCTGATTGGTTACAAGGTCGTTTGTGACGTCAGAAACACCAGCGATTTCAAACCGTGTGTTTGAGACTGTCTTTGGTTCACTGCAGTTTTAAGCAGGAAATACTCAGCAATGCTGTCGACTTATGAACTTACACACGGTGTGTCTTAAAGCACATTAAACACACCACATACACACATAAACAACATTAAACGCTGAAGTTTCATCACAGGGAGACTTTAAAGGTTCTTCACACTAAGAAAACATGGTTCTTTTCAGAACTGAATGGTTCTTTGAGGAACCAGAAATGGTTCTTGTATGGCATCGCTGTGAAAAAAAAAACCTTTAAGAGTGTAGACTAAAAGATTCAACAAAATGAATTAAATACGTTTTATTTATAAAGCACGTTTACATTCAACTTACACCGACCAAAGTGCTGTAGAAAACAATTATAAGATATA
>CM060603.1:45675972-45758472 GCA_030578255.1 Tiaroga cobitis
TATACAGAGTTCCACTCCACTAACATGAATAAACAACAAAACAAGAAAAATAAAAAAAATATATGTATAAAGACACGCAGACGAATGAGTTGAATAATAAAAGAGGAGAAAAACATTTTCAGAAGCCTGATTATCCTTTTGACTTAAAATTACAGATGTTGAAGGGTAATGGTAAAGGAGGATCAAAAGCGTAGAGCAGCATATGAGATATACTGCAGAAAACTATAACCAAATGCTGTCATATTAAAATCAAAAGGTCTTTCAACTGTCTTTTGAAGATAAACAAAGAAGACATAGATCTTAAGGACAAACTTAATTTACTCCATAATTGAGGACCCCTAAAGCTGAGGTCAGTTTTATAGCCCGAAGTTCTAGAAAACGGTAAGACAAGATTTATTTCACTATGCCTTGTTTGATGGATATGAGTATCAGAAATAAAAGTAAAAAAGTGTTGTAATGTTGGTGGAAGGTCTTCTCTCTTGTAAATAAACTTATGAATAAATATGCATGTTAAATAAACATTGACGTTCTCAATTGGCAAAATCTTGAATCTAAGAAATAGCGGTGCCGAAGGAGCATATTTGGACGAGTATGAAATCATCCGCAAGAACTTCTTTTGAATTTTAGAAATTCTTGCAAGATAAGTATGAAAAGTAGCACCCCAGACAATATTGCAATAATTCATAAAGGGGAATAAAAAGCTATAATAAAGCGTTAAATGAGCAGATGAGTGAATTGAAGGTAAAACAATTCTTAGAATATTTAACATTTTAGAGGATCTTGTACAAACTAGATCAACATGTTTAGACCAAGTTAAACCTTCATCAATCAGGACACCGAGAAATTTTGTTGAAGCCACTTGAATAACTGGAGCTCCATCAATTTCTATACAAGCATGTTCTTTGGGATAGAATTTATTAATATTGTGAAATATCATAAAATTACATTTTTTGACATTTAGCGTTAGCTTGTTAGAGCGAAACCAATTTGATAGTATTTTTAACTCGTCATTAACATGTTGTATCAAGGTGACAAAATCCTCGTGCACTGCAATGAGATTGGTGTCATCAGCAAATAATATGGGTAAAAAATGTTTACAACAAAGGAATACATTTACATTACATTTACATTTAGTCATTTAGCAGACGCTTTTATCCAAAGCGACTTACAATTGAGGACTAAACCAAGCGAGTCATCGTGAAGAGGCAAAAACAACGCAAGAAGTGTTCAAAATACAAAGTTCAGACATTGCTCGGAGTAGCATAAGCCAGGCAAGCGAGGATTTAAAGGAAAGGATTTTTTTTTTTTTTTTTTTTTTTTTTTTTATGTTAAGTGCTCCCGGAAGAGATGAGTTCTCAGTTGCCTTCTGAATGCTGTCAGGGATTCTGCATTCCGGATGACGGTGGGGAGATCATTCCACCAGCATGGAACCGTGAATGAGAATGTCCTGGAGAGTGATTTTGTGCCCCGCTGTGATGGTACCACGAGCCGTCGCTCATTGACCGATCGTAGGCTTCTGGTAGGGATGTACACTTGTAGTAGTGAGTGGAAGTAGGAGGGGGCTGAACCTGTGGTCAATCTGTAAGCAAGCGTCAAAGCCTTGAACTTGATGCGAGCAGAGAGTGGTAGCCAGTGCAGAGAGATGAACAGAGGAGTGACGTGGGCCCTTTTGGGCTTGTTGAAGACGAGACGAGCTGCAGCATTCTGGATCATTTGTAGAGGTTTAGTTGCACATGATGGAAGTCCAGCCAGAAGAGCATTGCAGTAATCAAGCCTAGAAATGACCAGGGCCTGGGCGAGAAGTTGTGTTGCATGCTCAGTTAGGAAAGGTCTGATCTTCCTGATGTTGTGCATAGCAAACCTGCATGATCGAGTTGTCTTTGTAATGTGGTCAGTGAAGGTCAGCTGATCATCAAAGATTACTCCAAGATTTCTGACCGACCTTGATGGGGTGATTGAGGATGAATCTAGCTGGATAGTGAGGTCGTGCTGTAGAGACTGATTGGCAGGGAGGACGAGAAGCTCAGTCTTTGCCAGGTTGAGCTGCAGGTGATGTTCCTTCATCCACGCCGAGATGTCCGCCAGACAGCTTGAGATCCGTACAGCTACTGTGGGATCATCTGGTTGAAATGAGAGGTAGAGTTGGGTGTCATCAGCATAGCAATGGTAAGAGAAACCATGTGCCTGTATGATGGGTCCCAGTGATGTGGTGTAGATGGAGAAGAGGAGCGGTCCAAGAACTGAACCCTGGGGGACCCCTGTGGTCAGCTGATGTGCTTTGGATACCTCACCTCTCCATGCGACCTTGAAGGACCTACCTGTGAGATAGGACTCAAACCAGTTGAGGGAGGTTCCAGTGATGCCCAGTGATGAGAGGGCGGACAAGAGGAACTGATGATTCACTGTGTCGAAAGCAGCAGACAGGTCCAGTAGAATGAGAACTGATGATTTGGAAGCAGCTTTTGCGATCCGCAGGGCTTCCGTGACTGACAGCAATGCAGTCTCAGTTGAATGTCCTTTCTTGAAGCCAGATTGGTTGACATCCAGCTGGTTGTTCAGAGACAGGAAAGATGATACTTGGTTAAAAGCAACCCGTTCAAGTGTTTTCGCAATGAATGGTAGGAGAGAGACAGGTCTGTAGTTCTCTAGAAGTGATGTGTTTAATGTTGGTTTTTTAAGCAGAGGAGTTACCCGAGCCTGCTTAAATGCTGTAGGGAAAATGCCAGTGTGGAGGGATGAGTTGATGATGTGTGTGAGAGCTGGAAGAAGTGTGGGAGAGATGGCTTGTAGAAGGTGTGAGGGTATGGGGTCTAGAGGGCAGGTGGTAGGATGACTGGAGAGGAGAAGTTTAGATACTTCTTCCTCGGTTAGTGGAGTGAAGGAGGAGAGAAGGTTGTTGGCTGTGGGAGAGGTTAGTTTGGGTTCCTGTGTGTGTGAAGCTGAGAACTGACTGCTGATAGTTGTAGTTTTGTTAGTGAAGAAGTTAGCAAAATCATCAGCAGTTAGCGAGGAGGTGGGTGGTGGTGGAGGTGGGCAGAGGAGAGAGTTGAATGTCTTGAACAGTGAACGTGTGTTAGTGGCGCTGTTGATCTTGTCGTGGAAATATGAAGATTTTGCGGTGTGAACATCAACAGAGAAGGCAGAGAGCAGAGATTGATACCTACTGAGGTCAGATGTGTCTTTTGATTTGCGCCATTTCCTCTCCGCTGCCCTGAGCTTGGTCCGGTGTTCACGAAGAACCTCAGATAACCAGGGGTTAGAGGGAGTAGTGCGTGCTGGCCTGGAGGAGAGAGGGCAGATGTTGTCTAGAGAGGAGGTTAGGATGGAGCATAAAGTATCCGTTGCAGTATTCACATCCAGAGATGAAAAATGTGAGGGTGAGGGAAGAGAAGATGACACAGCAGAGGAAAGATGGGACGGAGAAAGTGAGCGCAGATTTCGTCTGAAAGTAAATGGTGGGGAGGTTGGTGGAGCATGGGTAGTGAGTTGTAGATTGAAAGTAATGAGGAAATGATCTGAAACTTGGAGAGGTTTCATCAAAATGTTATCTGTGATACAGTTGCGTGTGTAAACCAGGTCCAGTTGGTTGCCTGACTTGTGAGTACCGGTGGTGATGAGGCGTTTGAGATCAAAAGAGGCTAGGAGAGAGATGAAGTCTGTTGCATACGGTTTCGCTAGGTGGATGTTGAAATCGCCAAAGACTACAAGTGGGATGCCATCCTCAGGGAAAGAGGACAGCAACACATCCAGCTCCTCTACAAAGCTTCCCAGTTGACCTGGGGGGCGATAAATAACTACAATATGGATCTTCACGGGAGTTGTAAGTGTAATAGCATGATATTCAAATGAGTTGTTATTGCATAGAGAAGAGAGAGTTGAAAATTTCCAAGTGTTAGAAATGAGAAGACCAGTGCCCCCACCTCTCCCCGATTGCCGAGGGGTGTGAGAGAAAGAGAAGTTGTTAGAGAGAGCAGCAGGGGTTGCTGAGTCTTCTGGGCGGATCCAGGTCTCAGTCAAGCCCAAGATATTAAGAGTAGAATGAGATGCAAAGGCTGGAATGAAGTCAGCTTTATTGACTGCTGATTGACAATTCCATAGACCCATAGAAAGAGTGAGAGGTGAGTGTGAGGATGAGAGAATAGGGCGCAGATTAGCAGTATTGCGCTGCCTTCTGTGCGTGGTGAGAGAGCGTTGTCGAGAGACAACAGGAATGTGTAGAAAGCACATAATGATAATAGGAAATAAGATAAAGGTAGGAAGGGAAAGGGTTAAGAAGATACTTTAAGTGCCTTGCAGGTGTCCTTGCTCGGTGGAGTCGCGCAGGTAGAGTCGCAGGTCTTTACCCGAGTCGGTCTTAACACGAGGAGGTTCAACACGAGCGCAGACTGCTTCCGCTGACGCTTCCGCGACAGCGCGCACACTACATAGATATAATGCTATCAATCGCCTGAGTGAGGACAGCTGTGGTAGCCCTTGCAATTAGCACAGCGAAAGCAAATATCATTAATATAAATTAAAAACAATAAAGGACCCAAAATAGAACCCTGAGGAACCCCAAATGAAATTTTAGAAGTTTTAGAAAAGAAACCTTTGAGATAAACAAATTGTTCTCTGTTGATAAAGTAGTTGCGGAACCAAACTAAGGCAGTACCATCCACCCCATATCCATTAAGCTTAGAAATCAAAATATCATGTGAAACAGTATCAAAAGCCTTACTTAAATCAAGAAAAACACCGATTTTTTATCATCAAGGGCATTTGAAATAAAATTTACAAGCTGTATTAATGCATGTTCTGTTGAATATTTTTTCCGAAACCCATATTGGTGTTTATATATAATATTATTAACAATTAAATGTTTATTTAATCGTTCGTAGACGAGTTTCTCAAATATTTTAGAGATACAGGGCAGAATGGATATAGGACGATAATTGCTAAACACCTCTATATCACCTGATTTAAAAATGGGAATAACTTTTGCAATTTTAAGAGCTTGGGGAATAATTCCGGATTGAAATGATAAAGAAATAACATAAAGTAAGAGGTTGAATGATATGATCAATGGTCTCCTTAAGGAGGATACTCTTAATACCATCGTGGCCAGGGGCTGAGTTTTTTAAAGAAAAAATAATATCACGGACCTCCTGCGTAGTTGGGTGATCAAGATTAGAGAGGGGAGCGTACCGCCCATTTATTTGGCTACATGGATCATTATCAGTCTTCTGGATATTGTGAGCTAAATCAGACCCAATTTTGATAAAAAAATTATTAAAACCATCAGCTATATCAATGGGGTCTGATAGACACCTATCATAGTCCCTCATCACTGTAGGTGTAAATGCAGCCTTCCTATTGCGACACAGTACCTGATTTATAATGTTCCAGGTTGATTTAATGTCATTAGAGACACGATTAAACTGGTCAGCATAAAACTTTTTTTTAGTCGCCTTAATTAATCTTGTGAATTGGTTCCTATATTTTTTGTATGTTTCTAGGTTATAAGGAGTGGGCTTGGTGACAGACTTGCGATACAACCGATTTTTCTTTCTAGATAGTTTCCTTAATTCACCGGTAAACCAGGGTTTATCTCTAACTACTTTGGATTTCACAGCTATTAAAGGAAAACTGGATTCCAGAGCAGAATTAAAGAGAGTCAAAAATAAATCATAGGCTTTAATAGCATCCTGCAACAGCATGACCTCGTCCCATATGATAGAGCTGATGGCTGATTTGAATATTCCAATATATTTATGGGTGAAATTTCGATATTTAACATGCACATTATTAGTAGTACAAGCATCAAAACCAGAGTGTATCATTTGAAAGACTGGAAAATGGTCAGACACGTCACACCATAACAGCCCTGCTGACACTTTATAGTCACATGAGTTGAACAAAATATTATCTATAAGAGAGGCTGAGTGTGTAGTGACCCTAGTAGGTTTTGTAATTAAAGGGTAGAAATTTACAGAGTACAGGGTGTTAAGAAAATCTTGTGTAGCAGTGAGATCGGCATGTAAGATATTCAAATTGAAGTCACCATGTAGCAGACAGAGCTTATGTTCCTTTGAAATAATATCTAAAGTTGAATCAAGTGCATCAATAAAAGTATTTATATCTGTAGCCGGTGGTCTATAAATACATCCAATCACAATGCTTTTCCCTTTAAATAAAAAACATGAAGGAATTTCAATAAATAAAGATTCTACTAATGTTAAGTTGAAATCAATACTTAAATCCTTTCTGAGAATATACTTAAATGCATCAGACACGTACAAAGAGACTCCTCCTCCTCTTTTCATTTCTCTACAAGAGTGAATAGCATTATAGTGAGATAGATTATAGAGATGTGATGTATCATTATGGAGCCATGTTTCCGTAAATGCTAAAGCTGAGAAGGAGTGTGACAAGGTAGATAAAAAGGATTTAAAGTGATCGAAGTTTTCTCTGAAGCTACGTGCATTCACATGAATCGTGGAAAACGAAGTTTGGTCAGAATATGTAGGAGACAAGCAAGATAAGGAATTAAATTGCTGTTCGGTATAATATTCACACGACAAGTTAACAGAGTTCAAATAATTATTATTGGAGTCAGGATTAAAAAAGGTTTCATAAATTCGAGAGTTGTTGTCCATGTTCAGCTCAAATGGGTTCAGAGTCCGTGAATCTATTACAGGTGCTTCGTGATTCCAGTCACTTGTTATGAAACTGGAGTCAATTGTTGACATAGTAAGGAAATGATAAGATAGTACCTTGTAAGAACGACATCAAACCAAAAGGACTCACGTTCCACCAACACGTCAGTACTAATCCTTTCACTCGAAGATCCCGGACAATCCATCGGCAGCAGTGGAAACAGGAGTTCTTGAGACTGAGACGATTCATTTGTATTCATCCAACTGATTTGATTCCCGTATCGCCAAAACCTTCACATCCTCTGGTCGTAATCCATTCGTCTTGATCCACACTTTACAGTTCCGGGTCCATGTCGACTGAATCTTTCCATTCTTACGTAGCAATCTGGCGTCTTTAGCAATTTCGGCGTTCTTCTTTGTGAGATATTCGTTGAGGTAGACTTTCGTGCCCTTCAATTCCCCCCCTTGTCCCAACAGCGCGACTTTGTGTTTATGGTTCACAAAGCGCACAATGATGGCGGGAGGCCCAGGAATCGTAGAGTGACGCTTCCTAGGTAGCAAATAACAGGCGGAAAAGTTTTCACTCTGAACTTCAATATCTTTGCTCACCAAGAATGAAACAACCTGCTGTTCCAGAGATTGGGTCTCTGTCCCCGGTGCACTAGCCTCGAGGGCTCCTTCCTCTGGATCCACCACCCTCGCATAGGTACGGTGTTTCGTTTCCAGGCCAGTTATAATAAGGTCGTTCATTCTCGTGTGTTGTTCAAGATCGTCGATTCGTTTCTCCAATATAGCAATTTTCTCATCTTTCTTCATCAGTAGCAACTTAAGCGACTGAATATCAGCTGACAGTTTCTCATTCAATGCCGTCAAGTTTTCCTGTTTAGTTACGTTTCTCAGCGTTAAGCTGATCAGTTCCAATTGTTCCTCCACTCTTTTCATCTGTGCAATCGTGGGTCCCCCCATACTTGCTTAGATTGTTTTCAAAAGTGTAGATAGTATGATAAATTAATGTGGTTAAATATCAACAATATCAGAGCTCCATTCAATAGCTAAGCAGCGTGCTGAGCTGCGTGCCGCCATGTTTTGACAGCCCGCCTTGCATTTGAACATGATTAAATGCTAGATTTTTCACATGATTCATTTAAAAAAGTTAATAATTAGTTGGCAACCCTGTGTATATGTACATGCATGATTGGAAATGCTTTGGCAATACAATTATTAACAATTGTCATGCCAATAAAGCACATATTGAATTGAGAGAGAGTGTGAGTGTGTGTGTGTGTTTTTATTATATTATCAGCGCTAATCTAGTGATCAATGATGTAACATCGACAGTTATAGTCTCATCACTGCACGGATCATGTTCATGTGTAATCAGTGACGGATGCAGTTATGAGTAATGATCTGTATTAGTGCTTCTTTCTGCGCTGTGTTCAGATTGAGGATGAGCGTCGGTCTGCTGTCACGCGCACTGAGCGCGCTCTCTGTGTCGCGCGCCGCCTCACCTCAGGTCAGATCTTCATCCTCCTCTTCATCACACATTACCTGTCATCACGTCAGCTGATCATTAATCACGTGCTTCACTCAGATCGCGAGTGTGTCCGGTGTGTCCGCGGCTCTGACCGGAAGTCGCGGCTTCATGACGAGCGCGCGTGAGTGTCAGAACCGGAGCCTGTGGAAACAGAGAGAGAAGTACACCGTGCGACCGATCGGCATGAAGAAGACCGGGGGACGAGATTACACAGGTCATACACACACACACACACTCTCTCTCTCTTTCACACACACTCACTGAAAGTGTCTGTGCTGCAGGGAGGATCATCTCACACACACACACGCACTCTGACAGTGTCTGTGCTGCAGGGAGGATCATCTCACACACACACACTCTGACAGTGTCTGTGCTGCAGGGAGGATCATCTCACACACACACACACACACACTCTGACAGTGTCTGTGCTGCAGGGAGGATCATCTCACACACACACACACACACACTCTGACAGTGTCTGTGCTGCAGGGAGGATCATCTCACACACACACACACACACACACACACACTCTGACAGTGTCTGTGCTGCAGGGAGGATCATCTCACACACACACACACACACTCTGACAGTGTCTGTGCTGCAGGGAGGATCATCTCACACACACACACACACACACACACACTCTGACAGTGTCTGTGCTGCAGGGAGGATCATCTCACACACACACACACACACACACTCTGACAGTGTCTGTGCTGCAGGGAGGATCATCTCACACACACACACACACACACACACACACACACACTCTGACAGTGTCTGTGCTGCAGGGAGGATCGTGACTCACGGTATCGGCGGCGGTCACAAGCAGCGCTACCGTATGATCGACTTCCAGCGTCTGCGCTACGAGCCGGGCCGCGAGGACCAGCCCATCGTGGAGAAGGTGGTGGAGGTGCGGTACGACCCCTGCAGGTCAGTGTGTGTGTGTGTGTGTGCGTCCTCACGGTCACATGACCTCTGCAGGTGTGTGTGTGTGTGTGTGTGCGTCCTCACGGTCACATGACCTCTGCAGGTGTGTGTGTGTGTCCGTCCTCACGGTCACATGACCTCTGCAGGTGTGTGTGTGTGTCCGTCCTCACGGTCACATGACCTCTGCAGGTGTGTGTGTAAATAATAAACGGCCCCTGTCACGCGTGTCCTTGTGCACACAGGTCAGCTGACATCGCGCTGGTCGCCGGCGGCAGCCGCAAGCGCTGGATCATCGCCACGGAGACCATGGAGGCGGGAGACGTGATCCGGTCGTCCAGCGCCATCGGACGCATGGCGGTTCTGGCCAAAGAGGGAGACTCGCATCCGCTCGGAGCTCTTCCCATCGGCACCCTCGTCAACAACCTGGAGCTGCTCCCCGGGAGAGGAGCGCAGTACATCCGCGCCGCAGGTCCGACACACACACACACACACACACACACACTCTCACACACACTGACTCTGACTCTGGTGTGCAGGGACCTGTGGGGTGTTGCTGAGGAAGGTCAACGGCACAGCCATCGTTCAGCTGCCGTCCAAACACCAGATCCAGGTGAGACTCGGATCTCCGGTTCTCCAGAACCCGTGTCGTCCGTGAGCTGTGTGTGCTGTCCCACCAGAGGACACCTCGCTATACACACTCAAGTGTTTATATCAGTGATCTGTTAGCATCTGTAGATCTCCACTTCAGCAGCTTCACACACACCAAATTATTCATATCTATTGTTCATATATCATTATACAACATTTTACTTCTACAAACAGTGAAAATGATTTGTTGACAGTATTTTCAGGTTTATGTGACAACAGGAAACAGTTCAGGCGCTGTCTAGAGTTGGTCTGTATCTAGTTTGCTCGTGGTCAGCATCAGATGTGTGTGTGTGTGTGCTCCAGATGTGTGTGTGTGTGCTCCAGATGTGTGTGCTCCAGATGTGTGTGTGTGTGCTCCAGATGTGTGTGCTCCAGATGTGTGTGTGTGCTCCAGATGTGTGTGTGCTCCAGATGTGTGTGTGTGCTCCAGATGTGTGTTTGTGCTCCAGATGTGTGTGTGTGTGTGTGCGTGCTCCAGATGTGTGTGTGCTCCAGATGTGTGTGTGTGCTCCAGATGTGTGTTTGTGTGTGTGTGCTCCAGATGTGTGTTTGTGTGTGTGTGCTCCAGATGTGTGTGTGTGTGCTCCAGATGTGTGTGTATGCTCCAGATGTGTGTGTATGTGTGCTCCAGATGTGTGTGTATGTGTGCTCCAGATGTGTGTGTGTGTGTGTGTGTGTGTGTGTGCTCCAGATGTGTGTGTGCTCCAGATGTGTGTGTAAAGCGTGTGCTCTTGCTCTCTCAGGTGTTGGAGACGTGTGTGGCTACAGTGGGCCGAGTGTCTAACGTGGACCACAACAAGCGCATCATCGGGAAGGCGGGCCGGAACCGCTGGCTGGGCATCCGGCCCTCGAGCGGCCGCTGGCAGAGGAAGGGCGGCTGGGCGGGGCGCAAGATCAGACGCCTGCCGCCCATTAAGAGCTTCGTCACGCCCGCGCAATAAACTGAGCGTCGCAACACACCTGTGTCACGGGTCACCTCTGTTCTCACACACACACACACACACGCCTGCCGCCCATCAAGAGCTTCGTCACACCTGCACAATAAATTGAGCGTTGCAAGAACTGAACATGTCTGTTCACACACACACACACATACACAATACGCCTGTTCACACACACACAATATGCCTGTTCACACACACACACAATACGCCTGTTCACACACACACAAAATATGCCTGTTCATACACACACACACACAATATGCCTGTTCATACACACACACACACAATACGCCTGTTCACACACACACAATACGTCTGTTCAGACACACACAATATGCCTGTTCACACACACACAATATGCCTGTTCACACACACAATATGCCTGTTCACACATACACACACAATACGTCTGTTCACACACACACACACACACACACACAACACGCCTATTTACAAACAACACGCGTCACGTCTGTTCAGTGTTCACACACACACACCTTGTGCGGTTAAAAACCCCTTTATTAAACACAACTGCATGTGTAAGCATGGAAAGCAGCAACGTTATAAAATGACATTTCATATCCAAATGTAAAACACGCAAAGGTAAAATCGTGTTTTCAAAAGTGTGTAAAAATGAGGTCTTGTGCAAAGATGCTGCGGTCTGAAACGCCGGCGCTATTACTGCGAGTTCTGGAGCCATGCGGTCCGAGAGAAGAGAAGAGCTCGTGTCTGACAGACGTGCACACAATCCCTTCAGGAAATGATGTAAGCCGTGGAAAGAGCTCACAGTGGTGTTTAATGCAACAACTCACCCAAAGATCATCATCATTCTGGCATTATTCACTCAGAACACCAAACCTCTCCTGTGACACTCAACAGATGATCTTTCGAAGAACGCTGGGAATCAAACAACAACATTGGACCCCATTGACTTTCATTATATGCACAAATAAACACTGAAAGCAAGTGTTCCGGGTTCGGGAGGGAGAGTAAATGATGGCAGGATGATGATCTTTGGCTGAACCGCCACTTTAAATCAAAGTCTTCGTGTCTCCAGAACCGCAGTAAAAGTGCAAATTCTGCGTGTGAATCTGGAGTTGATGAAGCCGCTGTCATGAAGTCGTTTGGCATTTCAGGAGTGAAAACAGAAGGTGCTGAGCATCTCGATACACTCATCAGCAAGCATGACTAAACGAGGGTCGCCATCGAAACGATCACATGAGAAGAGCAGCACCGTTAGACATTCACCAGTCCAGCGAGATGAACACACTGATGAATCAGCATGCAGACCAGCTGCTGCTAAACTGAAGAAAACGTTTAAAGCTAAAACCCAGTGTTGAAGATTCCGACTGAAACACACACTCGATCTCCCATGATGCTTCAGACCGGTCCTGTCACTCATAAACTGCAGCTTGTGCGGTTATGAAACGGCAAAATATGGCTCGTCAAAATTACACACTGGCTTTCATTCCCGTCAGACTCCATGTGTGCGGTTTGATCACATGACCACAGCTTCACTCGTGTGTTTGTGCTGTGATGGACAGAAGCAGGTCTGTAAAGGGTCACGTTTAACTATATTAGCAGATCATATCCTTCTGCTGATTATAAGCGATTCTGTCGCTTTAAATGCTCGAGTTCCTAAAGCCGGGTGGATTCTGATTGGCTGTCAGTGTTTGGTTCATCAGCTGGAATGACATCACTCTGGACATCGTTCTTCTGTGTCGTTATAGTTATAGTTGTGATTCTTATTGAGTTAGCGCGAATATTAAAAATATAGAAATAGTGTAGACATAAAGCGTACTGGACTCGGTGTGAACGGGCCTTTACGCTCGGTTTGTGTCATGTGACAGTCATGCTAACGGTCTTCACACATTAACACACATCACAGAGGTATTAGTAAAGTGCCAGGAACTCTTCGTCTGTCCAAAGTTTGTGTGCTTTGAAAAGGCAGGTTCAGTTTAGCATTTTAAATTCATTGAGTAACTACAAAATATCACAAAGACACAAAACAGCTTTTACATTCGGGGTAAAAAAACATCCATTTAAATTCACAGCAAAACACCTCAACACGACCTCTCGACACACACACGTGTTCAGGATCCGTCCCATCATGCAACATTCTACACAGGATTTCACAGAAATTATAAAGTAGCAAAAACAACAGAAAGTGCTTGACGATTGCCGTCACCGTACAGTTCATCATGGCCTAAAAATATATATATTCATATAAAATATCACTAGTGCTGTTTATACAGTGTCAAAAACAGCAACTGAACACACACACACAACGGTAGAAATGAACTGGAGACAGTCAGGTTTCCATGGGAAACTCGTCAGTGAACGCGCGGTGGCTTCTCTCCTCCAGCACACACTCACACACACGCCTGATGGACGTCACATGGGTTTGCTGTAGCCGAACACACCGACGGGGAAGTGCTTGACGTGAGTCGGCCACTGGGCGGCCAGCTGGAAGAACTTCACATCGTTCCACTCCACGCCGTCGATCGAGACTGAAACACACACACGTTCACCGTTACTGAGCTTCAGCTCACACACTGATTCATCAACAGCCGCGTTTCCACGGTCACTGCCGGGCCACCGGACGCCTCGGTCCAGCGGGCCGGATCGGCTCGAGGAGCGGTCGCCAACAGAGGAGTTTACATGAGCCGGATGATGCTATATACCAGCTGACATCAGCATCACAGACTTTCAACATCATTTCAGCTCAAAACTCACTTTCAGCAGCGAGTGTTGGGAATTACTCATGTGGACCTGACACCATACAAGGCAGAAATATTTATATGAAATGCAAAAGACTATGTGCGCTAAACACAAGGTGAACATGAGCGCTTGAAGAAATCAGACTAATCATATAGGCGATCACAGTCAGCGCGTCTCGTCTCTTTATACCAGACTGTCTGATCATATTTAGCTCCGCACGTGTCATACAATAAACGTACTGTCATGTGACTGCAAATAAACAGAAACAGATGCGGCTGAAGTAAGTGTGTCCTCTTTCTTTTGTGATTAAACGGTAAATACCACTTTATTTCAGTGTGACTAATGTGCAATCTTGACACAAATTAATTCATTATGATCAATGTATCATTTTTTATTGTAAACCTGTGTTAAAACATCTATGCTTGGGTTTTACATCTTTAGGTAAACAACAATAATGCCAGCAAACGCTTTTATCATGTTCGGTTCGCGCTCTCGCTGTTTCCAGTGATTTCTTTCTGATTAGTTTTCTGATGAAACTTCCATTTGTTGGTGAAATGATGTGTGTGTGCGTGTGTGTTGGTGAAATGATGTGTGTGTGCGACGTTGATCCAGAGAGGCGTGTTTTAGTGAAGCGCCGCAGAAACGCAGTGTATTTTGGGCTGGTGTTCCGGACCCGAGGCTCTTGGCCCCGCCCGCCCGTTTAAAGCCCGGCTCACACTGAGTCCGACCGTGGAAACGCGACTATTCAGTGTGAATCACCCATAAACACGTTCACACACACACATACGGGAACATTACATGATATTAAGTATCAATGTTTCAAATTAAATGACATGAATACGTTAACTTTTATGTCCCAGAATGCTCTTCTTCAAACTGGATTGAACAGCCGTGTGACTGTATCGAAGTTCTTTGAATGCATGATTGCCTCCACATTTTACAGCAGTGTTTGAAGATTGTGAGAAAATTAAGCACAACATTAAATCTTGAGGATTATGATTTAATTATTTGTGATTGACAGTTAATAGAAATATGACAGAGAGTTTGCTATTGAAGCACTGTATGCATACGCAGGTGTGTGTTAAGCGGAGCGTGAAGGAAGCACCTCTGAGCATGGTGTGCTGGTGTTTGGCCGTACAGATGAGCCGGCTGATGCCGTCGATCACCTGACTCTTAGAATCCACATCCTTCTCCTTCAGCTTCTTACTGAGGAAAATCACTGCAACACACGCAAGAAAACACACACTGATCCTGATGGACTGATGTCATGAGACCCTGAGAGAAACCGAGTGTGGACGTGATGCGGTGTGTGTGTGTGTGTGTGGATCTGAACCTTTCTTGTTCTTCTCTCTGGTGACGACGGTCATGGCCATGCAGTGTGTGGGACTGGTGTCGCCCCCGCTGGGCAAACGGCTGACCTGCAGCAAGCGGAAGTTGCTCTTCAGTGTGTTCTTCACGTCACGCTTCTCACACTCACGCTTCTTCTCTCCGCTCGGCCACGTCCAGTAGTCCACCTGAAGCCCCATCAGCTCTCCACCTGTGCATGGGGAACTGCACACACACACACACAGGTGTGAACACACGCATACACCTGTACACACGTGCAGATGCACACGCACACAGACTCACACACACACATACACACACACACGCACACATGCATACTCATGTACACACATGCACAAACACACACATACACACACACACACATGCACACATGCATACTCATGTACACACATGCACAAACACACAGACACAGTGAGTCTCATGAAGCCAGTCAAGGACTGGTACAGTATGCTGATTTTGGCGTGTAATGTGACCCAGATTCACTCAAACACACGTGTTGATCATGTCATGTGATGTGCTGATGTCATACCCCACTCCGGTGAAAACGGCACATGTGGAGGGAGAGGGGGGCGGAGTCACACACATCTCCTTCCCGTAGGGCGTGGGCGAGGACACGACACCCGCATTCATGGCATCATCAGAGTCCACTGCGAACACACACACAGGTGAACACACACTTACACCGTTTGCGGACCGCAGTGGCTCACACACTGATGAACCCTGGGAGTGTTTGATGACGCGCACCTGACCCACATACGAGGCACAGAGTCGATGCGCTGCTGCCTGACTGTAAATGCCTCGCGCTGGGAAATCTATTTATGTGACGGAGAGAGCGAGCGTAGAGCAGATGTGACCTCATTTCCTGAGGCCCAGAACCCGGCCTGACTGATGACATCAAAGAACAAAACGTGCCTGGACAGACAGAGACGGCCAGCATATAGGAGCAGCACTGCGGAACACTAAGAGGAAAGTAGATTTCACATGGCAGTTAATCATCACAAGATTACACAGATTAAGGGCTTTATCGTTCTGCATTAAGGTCTTGTCCACGCTAATACATTTTAGTTTGAAAACGCATCTTTTTCTCTCCGCTTTGTCCTTTCGTCCACACTGAGACGTGTTTCTAGCAAAGAACACTAAGCTTTTTGAAACCGCAGTTCTCGTGTTGTAGTGTGGACTGTGAAAACTGAGGCATTTATAAACTATGACGTGAGTTTATTGAACCCATAGATATTGATGTTTATAGCTCTCACACAGTTGCAGAAATCTGTAAGTTCACACACTCTCCACATCACAGTCCTGCACAGATGACAGACTCGCATCTGCTGTCCTGCAGTGAGACATGAGAACAGCTTCAGCGCTTTAGACCCAACATATAATGCTGTGTGAGAGCGACCGGACCATCAGCGGATGATCAGATATTCTGCTAAATACAGTCCTGATCCTGCCAGAACAGTTGTGTGATATCTTTATAACGTCTTGTTCTGTCTGTATCCTCTCAGTGAGCTTTCATGAGTGTTCACATGCGCTGTACGGGGAATTTAGCGTTTCCGATGTTTCGGTGTGGATGAGAAACTTTTGGAAAACGCCTGAAAACGCTAGTGTGGTCGAGGAGCGTTTTTAAACAAAAACGCCGTTTTCAAATGTATCCGGATTAATGTAGACGTAGAAGATTCAGGGATTCGAAGAAAATCACCAATTCCTTCTAGGCCAAAACCACAAAATTATCCAAAAACTCAACATCAAAATTGAATGCGAAAGATTGAGATGTTATAAAATCAGTCAGGTTCTACATATTTCAAACGTAACCAAACACGCGGGTCGGCCCATGAGCACAGCCGAGGATCTGAAGTGAACTCACCGGACGTGGACAGACTGTGTTCCACGATGCCCACCTTCACCACCTGACGGGCGACACAAGCGTTAGCCTCTGCTTCACACACTCATACATCATCATGTGACATCTGCAGTCTTACCCCGATGAATGGCACAAACTTTTGGCACGAGTCTTCATCCGGACTGCAGAGAGAGAGAGAGAGAGAGAGAGAGAGAGAGAGAGAGGTTATAAAACTGCAGCAAACAACACGTCTGACCGGTGAGATGAACATCACGATGAGATGAGCACAGCAGAAACACCACACACACACACACACACACACACGTGACCCGAGCGTCTGACCATCATCCAGTGGCCGAATCACAGGATGATCATCACGGGAGTCAGACACAAGCTAATAAAGCCAGAGCAGAAGCTGCGAGACCGAGAGAACGGCAGATCTCCAGCCACTGATGAGACGGAGACGGTCATGTGACTGGAGATGGACAAATCAAATGTAGAGATGGAACAATAGAGGTCAGAGGTCAGATACCTGATGTAAAAATCAAAATACAAACTCCTCTTCCTTGGAATGCAAACGCAAGATGAGAAGAAATGAGGGCATAAGCGTTAATTATAATAATAATAATTGTGATAATGATGAGTCTGTCAGAGGATGCGCGTAATAAAGATACAAACAAATAAAACAAGCAATGTCTATTACTGAGAATCTGAAGAGTGTGTGTTCCATCAGCACACTCGTTACACTTTATTTTAAGGTGCCATTGTTACAGTGTAATTATACATGTAAGTTCTGAGTAATATTAAGCAACTACATGTGCTAACATTAGGGTTAGGGTTAGTTGTGTGTAATTATTCATAATTTACTGTTATTACTATGGTAAGTACATATGTAACAAGGACACTAAAATAAAGTGTTACCCCAAACTCTACTGTGATATACACTGGCCATTTACATCCTTTATTCAAGATTCATTACTTCCTGTTTCAGCAGAGGGGGCGTGGCCTGATACACACCTGATGTGCAGCGCCGTTTCTATTCAGGTTGAAGATAGAAAAACATGTACACACACACACACACACACACACACACACACACACACACTAACCCTACCCCTAAACCTGCCCACACACGCACACACACATACAAACACACTAACCCTACCCCTAAACCTGCCCACACACACACACACACACACACACACACACCCTAACCCTACCCCTAAACCTGCCCACACACACACACACACACACCCTAACCCTACCCCTAACCCTACCCCTAAACCTGCCCACACACACACACACACACACACACACACACACACCCTAACCCTACCCCTAAACCTGCCCACACACACACACACACACACCCTAACCCTACCCCTAACCCTACCCCTAAACCTGCCCATCACAGGAAACATTCCGCATTTTTACATTTTCAAAAAACATTACTTAGTATGATTTAAAAGCTGTTTTCTTCATGGGGACCGCTGGCTGATCCCCACAATGTAATATAAACATGAGCATACACACACACACACACACACTCGCGCACACACTCCCTCACACTCGCACACACTAGCACACTCGCACACACCATCACACACACTCGCACACACACACACACACACACTCGCGCACACACTCCCTCACAGTCGCACACACTAGCACACACACTCGCACACACACACACACACACTCTCACTCCCACACACACACGCACCTCTTCTGTCTGTAGGTGAGCATGGCCTCAGAGATGGGAAACTGATGAGACACATTCGCTCCAGCGAGATACTGAATAATCCGTCCAGCGACATCAACTGAGTCTGTGGAGGCAGACACACACACACAAACACACACAAACACACACACACAGTAGGTAAATTTCAAGAGTTCGCAGCAGCACTTCATTTCATCTCCATATTGGGGTCAAACTGTAGGTGAGCATGCGATGAGCCTGTGGCAGTGAGGGCTGATGGGATACAAGTCTGATGTGAGAGATGCAGGTGAAACACACACACACACACACACACACACATCACCTGCACTGGGAGGCTCTGACCGGCAGAACAGCTCCCTCCACGACGGCTCCATGAACAAACTGCTGAACTTGCAGTCGAAGGACGACACACACTTGGCGAGAGGATGGGAACCTGAGAAACACACACAGGTCGTGTGTAAAACTCAATAGACCAGAGTTATTATAAACCCTGAAAACAGCTGACATGAAGATCAGCGCTGCCCTCACCGATCGGGATGATGAGGAAGCGGATGTAGCTCAGCCAATCAGGAGTCTTGTTGGCCAGTTGCTCCACGAAGAAGCGCAGCACTGTGCTGAGATAGCCCTGATCCCCGGCCACGCCCACCTTCACAGTGGGCGGAGTCTGGGCGTTACAGTTACAGCTGCGGGAGGGGTCACATGACACGGGAGGAGGAGTCACATGACACGTCACACACTGATCTGAGGCTCACTGAACGCTGACTCTCATATATACGAGAACTACAGGTGTAACGATTAATATGATGATAATTATAACTAAAAGTGGAATTATAACTATAACAATAAATAAAACAATAACTGTAGTAACTATAACTATATTGATAACTATATAATACATATATTAACTATAGCTATCATATATATATATATAGACTCACCTAAAGGATTATTAGGAACACCATACTAATACTGTGTTTGACCCCCTTTCGCCTTCAGAACTGCCTTAATTCTACGTGGCATTGATTCAACAAGGTCCTGAAAGCATTCTTTAGAAATGTTGGCCCATATTGATAGGAGAGCATCTTGCAGTTGATGGTGATTTGTGGGATGCACATCCAGGGCACGAAGCTCCCGTTCCACCACATCCCAAAGATGCTCTATTGGGTTGAGATCTTTTAGTACAGTGAACTCATTGTCATGTCCAAGAAACCAATTTGAAATGATTGGAGCTTTGTGACATGGTGCATTATCCTGCTGGAAGTAGCCATC
The DNA here is from genome assembly GCA_030578255.1 of Tiaroga cobitis. NCBI lineage: Eukaryota > Metazoa > Chordata > Actinopteri > Cypriniformes > Leuciscidae > Tiaroga > Tiaroga cobitis. The sequence goes on from CM060603.1 coordinate 45,695,559, forward strand.
AGAGGATGGGTACATGGTGGCCATAAAGGGATGGACATGGTCAGAAACAATGCTCAGGTAGGCCGTGGCATTTAAACGATGCCCAATTGGCACTAAGGGGCCTAAAGTGTGCCAAGAAAACATCCCCCACACCATTACACCACCACCACCAGCCTGCACAGTGGTAACAAGGCATGATGGATCCATGTTCTCATTCTGTTTACGCCAAATTCTGACTCTACCATCTGAATGTCTCAACAGAAATGGAGACTCATCAGACCAGGCAACATTTTTCCAGTCTTCAACTGTCCAATTTTGGTGAGCTCTTGCAAATTGTAGCCTCTTTTTCCTATTTGTAGTGGAGATGAGTGGTACCCGGTGGGGTCTTCTGCTGTTGTAGCCCATCCGCCTCAAGGTTGTGTGTGTTGTGGCTTCACAAATGCTTTGCTGCATACCTCGGTTGTAACGAGTGGTTATTTCAGTCAAAGTTGCTCTTCTATCAGCTTGAATCAGTCCGCCCATTCTCCTCTGACCTCTAGCATCAACAAGGCATTTTTGCCCACAGGACTGCCGCATACTGGATGTTTTTCCCTTTTCACACCATTCTTTGTAAACCCTAGAAATGGTTGTGCGTGAAAATCCCAGTAACTGAGCAGATTGTGAAATACTCAGACCGGCCCGTCTGGCACCAACAACCATGCCACGCTCAAAATGGCTTAAATCACCTTTCTTTCCCATTCTGACATTCAGTTTGGAGTTCAGGAGATTGTCTTGACCAGGACCACACCCCTAAATGCATTGAAGCAACTGCCATGTGATTGGTTGATTAGATAATTGCATTAATGAGAAATTGAACAGGTGTTCCTAATAATCCTTTAGGTGAGTGTATATAATAAATATATTAACAATTACGATGACTATATTAGTGTCCAAACCAGAAGATAACGTTCTATTTATAAAAAGCGTTCTCTTTAAAGCAGGATGGATTCTGATTGGCTGATCAGAGTGTGTGTTAGAGTGTGTGTGTTCAGTGAGTGTTATGAGGATCATATCACACTGACAGCTGTAGATGCTCAAGACTCAAATGATAACTAGAAAAAAGTTTGATGAGACAAACTTTAAGTTGGCTTGAAAAAGCCAGACCAGAGAGTTTGAAGAAGTTTAAAATAGTTTGAAGTTTGATAGATGGATTAGTTAGAAAGAAAGAAGAAAGTTTAGTTAGAAAGAAAGAAGAAAGATTAGTTAAAAAGAATGAAAGAAAGATTAGTTAGAAAGAAAGAAAGAAGAAAGAAAGATTAGTTAGAAAGAAAGAAAGATGGATTAGTTAGACAGAAAGAAAGATGGATTAGTCAGATTGAAAGAAGGATGGATTAGTTAGAAAGAATGAAAGAAAGATTAGTTAGAAAGAAAGAAAAGATTAGTTAGAAAGAAATAAAGAAAGATTAGTTAGAAAGAAAGATAGATCAGTAAGAAAGAAAGAAAGAAAGAGATTAGTTGGAAAGAAAGAAAGAAAAAAGAAAGAAAGATTATGTAAAAAGAAAGAAAGATTAGGTAAAAAGAAAGAAAGATTAGGTAAAAAGAAAGAAAGATTAGGTAAAAAGAAAGAAAGATTAGTTATAAAGAAAGAAAGATTAGTTAGAAAAAAGAAAGATAAGATAGAAAGAAAGATAGATCAGTAAGAAAGAAAGACATTAGTTGGAAAGAAAGAAAGAAAAAAGAAAGATGGATTATTTATAAAGAGAGATAGATTAATTATAAAGAAAGAACGAAAGATAATTAGTTAGAAAGAAAAAAAGAAAGATTAGTTAGAAAGAAAGAAAGATAGATTAGTTAGAAAGAAAGAAAGATTAGTTAGAAAGAAAGAAAGAAAATTAGTTAGAAAGAAAGAAAGAAAGAAAGAAAGAAAAGATGATCAGTTAGAAAGAAAGATTAGTTAGTTAGAAAGAAAGATAGATCATTAAGAAAGAAAGATTAGTTAGAAAGAAAGAAAGAAAAATTAGTTAGAAAGAAAGAAAGATTAGTTAGAAAGAAAGAAAGATTAGTTACAAAAGAAAGAAAGATTAGTTAGAAAGAAAGAAAGATTAGTTAGTTAGAAAGATAGATCAGTAAGAAAGAAAGAAAGAAAGAAAGAAAGAAGGATTATTTAGAGAGAAAGATAGATAGATAGATTAGTTAAAAAGAAAGAAAGAAAGAAAGATTAGTTAGAAAGAAAGAAAGAAAGAAAGAAAAGATGATCGGTTAGAAAGAAAGATTAGTTAGTTAGAAAGAAAGATCAGTAAGAAAAAAAGAAAGATTAGTTAGAAAGAAAGAAAGAATGATTAGTTAGAAAGAAAGAAAGATAGATAGATTAGTTAGAAAGAAAGATAGATAGATTAGTTAAAAAGAAAGAAAGATAGATTAGTTAGAAAGAAAGAAAGAAAGACTAGTTAGAAAGAAAGAAAGAAAGATGGATTACTTAGAAAGAAAGAAAGATTAGTTAGAAAGAAAGAAAGAAAGAAGAAAGATTAGTTAGAAAGAGAGAAAGAAAGAAAGAAGAAAGATTAGTTAGAAAGAAAGAAAGAAAGAAGAAAGATTAGTTAGAAAGAAAGAAAGAAAGAAAGAAAGAAAGAAAGAAGAAAGATTAGTTAGAAAGAAAGAAAGAAAGATTAGTTAGAAAGAAAGAAAGATTAGTTAGAAAGAAAGAAAGAAAGAAAGAAGAAAGATTAGTTAGAAAGAAAGAAAGATTAGTTAGAAAGAAAGAAAGAAAGAAAGAAGAAAGATTAGTTAGAAAGAGAGAAAGAAAGAAAGAAAGATTAGTTAGAAAGAAAGAAAGAAAGATTAGTTAGAAAGAAAGAAAGAAAGAAAGAAAGAAAGAAAGAAAGAAAGAAAGAAAGAAAGAAAGAAAGAAAGAAAGAAGAAAGATTAGTTAGAAAGAAAGAAAGAAAGAAAGAAAGAAAGAAGAAAGATTAGCTATAAAGAAAGAAAGATTAGTTAGAAAGAAAGAAAGAAAGAAAGAAAGAAAGAAAGAAGAAAGATTAGTTAGAAAGAAAGATTAGTTAGAAAGAAAGAAAGAAGAAAGATTAGTTAGAAAGAGAGAAAGAAAGAAAGAAAGAAAGATTAGTTAGAAAGAAAGAAAGAAAGATTAGTTAGAAAGTAAGAAAGTAAGAAAGTAAGAAAGAAAGAAAGAAAGAAAGAAAGAAGAAAGATTCGTTAGAAAGTAAGAAAGAAAGAAAGAAAGAAAGAAAGAAAGAAAGAAAGAAAAAAAGAAGATTAGTTAGAAAGAAAGAAAGATTAGTTAGAAAGAAATAAAGAAAGAAAGAAAGAAAGAAAGAAAGAAAGAAAGAAAGAAAGAAAGAAAGAAAGATTAGTTAGAAAGAAAGAAAGAAAAAAGAAAGAAATATTAGGAAGAAAGAAAGAAAGAAGAAAGATTAGTTAGAAAGAAAGAAAGAAAGAAAGAAAGAAAGAAAGAAAGAAAGAAAGAAAAAAGAAATAAATATTAGGAAGAAAGAAAGATTAGTTAGAAAGAAAGAAAGAAAGAAAGAAAGATTAGTTAGTTAGAAAGAAAGAAAGAAAGAAAGAAAGATTAGTTAGAAAGAAAGAAAGAAAGAAAGAAAGAAAGAAAGAAGAAAGATTAGTTAGAAAGAAAGAAAGAAAGAAAGAAAGAAAGAAAGAAGAAAGATTAGTTATAAAGAAAGAAAGATTAGTTAGAAAGAAAGAAAGAAAGAAAGAAAGAAGAAAGATTAGTTATAAAGAAAGATTAGTTATAAAGAAAGAAAGAAAGAAAGAAAGAAAGAAAGAAAGAAAGAAAGAAAGAAGAAAGATTAGTTAGAAAGAGAGAGAGATAGATTAGATTAGATAGATAGATTAGTTAAAAAGAAAGAAAGATAGATAGATTAGTTAGAAAGAAAGATAGATAGATTAGTTAAAAAGAAAGAAAGATAGATTAGTTAGAAAGAAAGAAAGACTAGTTAGAAAGAAAGAAAGAAAGATGGATTACTTAGAAAGAAAGAAAGATTAGTTAGAAAGAATGAAAGAAAGAAAGATTAGTTAGAAAGAAAGAAAGAAAGAAAAGATGATCAGTTAGAAAGAAAGATAGATCAGTAAGAAAAAAGAAAGATTAGTTAGAAAGAAAGAAAGAATGATTAGTTAGAAAGAAAGAAAGATAGATAGATTAGTTAGAAAGAAAGATAGATAGATTAGTTAAAAAGAAAGAAAGATAGATTAGTTAGAAAGAAAGAAAGAAAGACTAGTTAGAAAGAAAGAAAGAAAGATGGATTACTTAGAAAGAAAGAAAGATTAGTTAGAAAGAAAGAAAGAAAGAAGAAAGATTAGTTAGAAAGAGAGAAAGAAAGAAAGAAGAAAGATTAGTTAGAAAGAAAGAAAGAAAGAAGAAAGATTAGTTAGAAAGAAAGAAAGAAAGAAAGAAAGAAAGAAAGAAAGAAAGAAAGATTAGCTAGAAAGAAAGAAAGATTAGTTAGAAAGAAAGAAAGAAAGAAAGAAGAAAGATTAGTTAGAAAGAAAGAAAGATTAGTTAGAAAGAAAGAAAGAAAGAAAGAAAGAAAGAAAGAAGAAAGTTTAGTTAGAAAGAGAGAAAGAAAGAAAGAAAGATTAGTTAGAAAGAAAGAAAGAAAGAAAGATTAGTTAGAAAGAAAGAAAGAAAGAAAGAAAGAAAGAAGAAAGATTAGTTAGAAAGAAAGAAAGAAAGAAAGAAAGAAAGATTAGTTATAAAGAAAGAAAGATTAGTTAGAAAGAAAGAAAGAAAGAAAGAAAGAAAGAAAGAAAGAAGAAAGATTAGTTAGAAAGAAAGATTAGTTATAAAGAAAGAGAGAAAGAAAGAAAGAAAGATTAGTTAGAAAGAAAGAAAGAAAGATTAGTTAGAAAGTAAGAAAGTAAGAAAGAAAGAAAGAAAGAAAGAAAGAAGAAAGATTAGTTAGAAAGTAAGAAAGAAAGAAAGAAAGAAAGAAAGAAAGAAAGAAAGAAAGAAAGAAGATTAGTTAGAAAAAAAGAAAGATTAGTTAGAAAGAAAGAAAGAAAGAAAGAAAGAAAGATTAGTTAGAAAGAAAGAAAGAAAGAAAGAAAAAAGAAAGAAATATTAGGAAGAAAAAAAGAAAGAAGAAAGATTAGTTAGAAAGAAAGAAAGAAAGAAAGAAAGAAAGAAAGAAAGAAAGAAAGAAAAAAGAAATAAATATTAGGAAGAAAGAAAGATTAGTTAGAAAGAAAGAAAGAAAGAAAGAAAGAAAGATTAGTTAGAAAGAAAGAAAGATTAGTTAGAAAGAAAGAAAGAAAGAAAGAAAGAAAGAAAGAAAGAAAGAAAGAAAGAAAGAAAGAAAGAAAGATTAGTTAGAAAGAAAGAAAGATTAGTTAGAAAGAAAGAAAGAAAGAAAGAAAGAAAGAAAGAAAGAAAGAAAGAAGAAAGATTAGTTAGAAAGAAAGAAAGAAAGAAAGAAAGAAAGAAGAAAGATTAGTTATAAAGAAAGAAAGATTAGTTATAAAAAAAGAAAGAAAGAAAGAAAGAAAGAAAGAAAGAAAGAAGAAAGATTAGTTAGAAAGAAAGATTAGTTATAAAGAAAGAAAGAAAGAAAGAAAGAAGAAAGATTAGTTAGAAAGAAAGAAAGAAAGATTAGTTAGAAAGAAAGAAAGAAAGAAAGATTAGTTAGAAAGTAAGAAAGAAAGAAAGAAAGAAAGAAAGAAGAAAGATTAGTTAGAAAGTAAGAAAGAAAGAAAGAAAGAAAGAAGATTAGTTAGAAAGAAAGAAAGATTAGTTAGAAAGAAAGAAAGAAAGAAAGATTAGTTAGAAAGAAAGAAAGAAAAAAGAAAGAAATATTAGGAAGAAAGAAAGAAAGAAGAAAGATTAGTTAGAAAGAAAGAAAGAAAGAAAGAAAGAAAGAAAGAAAGAAAGAAAGAAAAAAGAAATAAATATTAGGAAGAAAGAAAGATTAGTTAGAAAGAAAGAAAGAAAGAAAGAAAGAAAGAAAGAAAGAAAGAAAGAAAGAAAGAAAGATTAGTTAGAAAGAAAGAAAGAAAGAAAGAAAGAAGAAAGATTAGTTAGAAAGAAAAGAAAGAAAGAAAGAAAGAAGAAAGAGAGAAGAAAGAAAGAAAGAAAGAAAGAAGAAAGAGAGAAGAAAGATTAGTTAGAAAGAAAGATAGATAGATAGATTAGTTAAAAAGAAAGATAGATAGATAGATTAGTTAAAAAGAAAGAAAGATAGATAGATTAGTTAAAAAGAAAGAAAGATAGATAGATTAGTTAGAAAGAAAGATATATAGATTAGTTAAAAAGAAAGAAAGATAGATAGATTAGTTAAAAAGAAAGAAAGAAAGACTAGTTAGAAAGAAAGAAAGAAAGAAAGAAAGATTAGTTAGAAAGAATGAAAGAAAGAAAGATTAGTTAGAAAGAAAGAAAGAAAGAAAGAAAGAAGAAGATTAGTTAGAAAGAAAGAAAGAAAGAAGAAAGATTAGTTAGAAAGAGAGAAAGAAAGAAAGAAGAAAGATTAGTTAGAAAGAAAGAAAGAAAGAAAGAAAGAAAGAAAGAAAGAAAGAAAGAAAGAAAGAAAGATTAGTTAGAAAGTAAGAAAGAAAGAAAGAAAGAAAGAAAGAAAGAAAGAAAGAAGAAAGATTAGTTAGAAAGAAAGAAAGATTAGTTAGAAAGAAAGAAAGAAAGAAAGGAAGAAAGAAAGAAAGAAAGAAGAAAGATTAGTTAGAGAGAAAGAAAGAAAGAAAGAAGAAAGATTAGTTAGAAAGAAAGAAAGATTAGTTAGAAAGAAAGAAAGAAAGAAAGAAAGAAAGAAAGAAAGAAAGAAAGAAGAAAGATTAGTTAGAAAGAAAGAAACAAAGAAGATTAGTTAGAAAGAAAGAAAGAAAGAAAGAAAGAAAGAAAGAAAGAAAGAAAGAAAGAAAAAAAGAAAGAAAGAAAGATTAGTTAGAAAGAAAGAAAGAAAGAAAGAAAGATTAGTTAGAAAGAAAGAAAGAAAGAAAGAAAGAATATTAGTTAGAAAGAAAGAAAGAAAGAAAGAAAGAAAGAAAGAAAGAAAGATTAGTTAGAAAGAAAGAAAGAAAGAAAGAAAGAAGATTAGTTAGAAAGAAAGAAAGAAAGAAAGAAAGAAAGAAGAAAGATTAGTTAGAAAGAAAAGAAAGAAAGAAAGAAAGAAGAAAGAGAGAAGAAAGAAAGAAAGAAAGAAAGAAGAAAGAGAGAAGAAAGATTAGTTATAAAGAAAGATAGATAGATAGATTAGTTAAAAAGAAAGATAGATAGATAGATTAGTTAAAAAGAAAGAAAGATAGATAGATTAGTTAAAAAGAAAGAAAGATAGATAGATTAGTTAGAAAGAAAGATATATAGATTAGTTAAAAAGAAAGAAAGATAGATAGATTAGTTAAAAAGAAAGAAAGAAAGACTAGTTAGAAAGAAAGAAAGAAAGAAAGATTAGTTAGAAAGAATGAAAGAAAGAAAGATTAGTTAGAAAGAAAGAAAGAAAGAAAGAAAGAAAGAAGAAAGATTAGTTAGAAAGAAAGAAAGAAAGAAGAAAGATTAGTTAGAAAGAGAGAAAGAAAGAAAGAAGAAAGATTAGTTAGAAAGAAAGAAAGAAAGAAAGAAAGAAAGAAAGATTAGTTAGAAAGTAAGAAAGAAAGAAAGAAAGAAAGAAAGAAAGAAGAAAGATTAGTTAGAAAGAAAGAAAGAAAGAAGAAAGATTAGTTAGAAAGAAAGAAAGATTAGTTAGAAAGAAAGAAAGAAAGAAGAAAGATTAGTTAGAAAGAAAGATTAGTTATAAAGAAAGAAAGAAAGAAAGAAAGGAAGAAAGAAAGAAAGAAAGAAGAAAGATTAGTTAGAGAGAAAGAAAGAAAGAAAGAAGAAAGATTAGTTAGAAAGAAAGAAAGATTAGTTAGAAAGAAAGAAAGAAAGAAAGAAAGAAAGAAAGAAAGAAAGAAAGAAAGAAAGAAAGAAGAAAGATTAGTTAGAAAGAAAGAAACAAAGAAGATTAGTTAGAAAGAAAGAAAGAAAGAAAGAAAGAAAGAAAGAAAGAAAGAAAGAAAGAAAGAAAGAAAGAAAGATTAGTTAGAAAGAAAGAAAGAAAGAAAGAAAGAAAGATTAGTTAGAAAGAAAGAAAGAAAGAAAGAAAGAAAGAAAGAAAGAATATTAGTTAGAAAGAAAGAAAGAAAGAAAGAAAGAAAGAAAGAAAGAAAGAAAGAAAGATTAGTTAGAAAGAAAGAAAGAAAAAAAGAAAGAAATATTAGGAAGAAAGAAAGAAAGAAGAAAGATTAGTTAGAAAGAAAGAAAGAAAGAAAGAAAGAAAGAAAGAAAGAAAAAAGAAAGAAATATTAGGAAGAAAGAAAGATTAGTTAGAAAGAAAGAAAGAAAGAAAGAAAGAAAGAAAAAGGATTAGTTAGAAAGAAAAGAAAGAAAGAAAGAAAGAAAGAAAGAAAGAAAGAAAGAAAGAAAGAAAGAAGACAGAGAGAAGAAAGAAAGAAAGAAAGAAAGAAAGAAGACAGAGAGAAGAAAGAAAGAAAGAAAGAAAGAAAGAAAGAAGACAGAGAGAAGAAAGAAAGAAAGAAAGAAGAAAGAGAGAAGAAAGATTAGTTAGAAAGAAAGAAAGAAAGAAAGATTAGTTAGAAAGAAAGAAGGATTAGTTAGAAAGAAAGATAGATAGATAGATAGATAGATTAGTTAAAAAGAAAGATAGATAGATAGATTAGTTAAAAAGAAAGAAAGATAGATAGATTAGTTAGAAAGAAAGATATATAGATTAGTTAAAAAGAAAGAAAGATAGATAGATTAGTTAAAAAGAAAGAAAGAAAGACTAGTTAGAAAGAAAGAAAGAAAGATGGATTACTTAGAAAGAAAGAAAGAAAGAAAGAAAGAAAGAAAGAAAGAAAGAAAGAATATTAGTTAGAAAGAAAGAAAGAAAGAAAGAAAGAAAGAAAGAAAGAAAGAAAGATTAGTTAGAAAGAAAGAAAGAAAGAAAGAAAGAAAGAAAGAAAGAAAGAAAGAAAGAAAGATTAGTTAGAAAGAAAGAAAGAAAGAAAGAAAGAAAGAAAGAATATTAGTTAGAAAGAAAGAAAGAAAGAAAGAAAGAAAGAAAGAAAGAAAGAAAGATTAGTTAGAAAGAAAGAAAGAAAGAAGAAAGATTAGTTAGAAAGAGAGAAAGAAAGAAAGAAGAAAGATTAGTTAGAAAGAAAGAAAGAAAGAAAGAAAGAAAGAAAGATTAGTTAGAAAGTAAGAAAGAAAGAAAGAAAGAAAGAAAGAAAGAAGAAAGATTAGTTAGAAAGAAAGAAAGAAAGAAGAAAGATTAGTTAGAAAGAAAGAAAGATTAGTTAGAAAGAAAGAAAGAAAGAAGAAAGATTAGTTAGAAAGAAAGATTAGTTATAAAGAAAGAAAGAAAGAAAGAAAGGAAGAAAGAAAGAAAGAAAGAAGAAAGATTAGTTAGAGAGAAAGAAAGAAAGAAAGAAGAAAGATTAGTTAGAAAGAAAGAAAGATTAGTTAGAAAGAAAGAAAGAAAGAAAGAAAGAAAGAAAGAAAGAAAGAAAGAAAGAAGAAAGATTAGTTAGAAAGAAAGAAACAAAGAAGATTAGTTAGAAAGAAAGAAAGAAAGAAAGAAAGAAAGAAAGAAAGAAAGAAAGAAAGAAAGAAAGAAAGAAAGAAAGAAAGAAAGATTAGTTAGAAAGAAAGAAAGAAAGAAAGAAAGAAAGAAAGATTAGTTAGAAAGAAAGAAAGAAAGAAAGAAAGAAAGAAAGAATATTAGTTAGAAAGAAAGAAAGAAAGAAAGAAAGAAAGAAAGAAAGAAAGAAAGATTAGTTAGAAAGAAAGAAAGAAAAAAAGAAAGAAATATTAGGAAGAAAGAAAGAAAGAAGAAAGATTAGTTAGAAAGAAAGAAAGAAAGAAAGAAAGAAAGAAAGAAAGAAAGAAAAAAGAAAGAAATATTAGGAAGAAAGAAAGATTAGTTAGAAAGAAAGAAAGAAAGAAAGAAAGAAAGAAAAAGGATTAGTTAGAAAGAAAAGAAAGAAAGAAAGAAAGAAAGAAAGAAAGAAAGAAAGAAAGAAAGAAAGAAAGAAAGAAGACAGAGAGAAGAAAGAAAGAAAGAAAGAAAGAAAGAAAGAAGACAGAGAGAAAGAAAGAAAGAAAGAAAGAAGAAAGAGAGAAGAAAGATTAGTTAGAAAGAAAGAAAGAAAGAAAGATTAGTTAGAAAGAAAGAAGGATTAGTTAGAAAGAAAGATAGATAGATAGATAGATAGATTAGTTAAAAAGAAAGATAGATAGATAGATTAGTTAAAAAGAAAGAAAGATAGATAGATTAGTTAGAAAGAAAGATATATAGATTAGTTAAAAAGAAAGAAAGATAGATAGATTAGTTAAAAAGAAAGAAAGAAAGACTAGTTAGAAAGAAAGAAAGAAAGATGGATTACTTAGAAAGAAAGAAAGATTAGTTAGAAAGAATGAAAGAAAGAAAGATTAGTTAGAAAGAAAGAAAGAAAATTAGTTAGAAAGAAAGAAAGAAAGAAAGAAAGAAAGAAAAGATCATCAGTTAGAAAAAGATTAGTTAGTTAGAAAGAAAGATAGATCAGTAAGAAAGAAAGAAAGATTAGTTAGAAAGAAAGAAAGATTAGTTAGAAAGAAAGAAAGATTAGTTACAAAAGAAAGAAAGATTAGTTAGAAAGAAAGAAAGATTAGTTAGAAAGAAAGAAAGATTAGTTAGTTAGAAAGATAGATCAGTAAGAAAGAAAGAAAGAAAGATTAGTTAGAAAGAAAGATTAGTTAGAAAGAAAGAAAGATAGATAGATTAGTTAAAAAGAAAGAAAGATAGATAGATTAGTTAAAAAGAAAGATAGATAGATTAGTTAGAAAGAAAGATAGATAGAATAGTTAAAAAGAAAGATAGATAGATTAGTTAGAAAGAAAGATAGATAGATTAGTTAAAAAGAAAGAAAGATAGATTAGTTAGAAAGAAAGAAAGATGGATTACTTAGAAAGAAAGAAAGATTAGTTAGAAAGAATGAAAGAAAGATTAGTTAGAAAGAAAGAAAGATGGATTAGTCAGAAAGAAAGAATGATGGATTAGTTAGAAAGAAAGAAAGAAAGAAAGAAAGAAAGAAAGAAAGAAAGAAAGAAAGAAAGAAAGAAAGAAAGAAAGATTAGTTAGAAAGAAAGAAAAGATCAGTTAGAAAGAAATAAAGAAAGATTAGTTAGAAAGACAGAAAGAAAGATAAGATAGAAAGAAAGATAGATCAGTAAGAAAGAAAGAAAGAAAGAAAGAAAGAAAGAAAGAAAGAAAGAAAGAAAGAAAGAAAGAGATTAGTTGGAAAGAAAGAAAGAAAAAGAAAGAAAGATTAGGTAAAAAGAAAGAAAGATAATTAGAAAGAAAGAAAGAAAGATTAGTTAGAAAAAAAGAAAAGATTAGTTAGAAAGAAATAAAGAAAGATTAGTTAGAAAGACAGAAAGAAAGATAGATCAGTAAGAAAGAAAGAAGGATGGATTAGTTAGAAGGAAAGAAAGAAAGAAAGAAAGAAAGAAAGAAAGAAAGAAAGAAAGAAAGAAAGAAAGAAAGATTAGTTAGAAAGAAAGAAAAGATTAGTTAGAAAGAAATAAAGATAGATAGATAGATAGATAGATAGATAGATAGATAGATAGATAGATAGATAGATAGATAGATAGATAGATAGATATATTAGTTAGAAAGATAGATAGATAGATTAGTTAGAAAGATAGATAGATAGATTATTTAGAAAGATAGATAAGATAGATAGATAGATAGATAGATAGATAGATAGATAGATAGATAGATAGATAGATAGATAGATAGATAGATTAGTTAGAAAGATAAATAGATTAGTTAGAAAGAAAGATCGATAGATAGATAGATTAGTTAGAAAGATAGATAGATTAGTTAGATAGATAGATTATTTAGAAAGATAGATAGATAGATAGATAGATAGATAGATAGATAGATAGATAGATAGATAGATAGATAGATAGATAGATAGATAGATAGATAGATAGATAGATATTAGTACATTGAATGGTAGTTTAATTGAGTCTAGGGCTTCAGGGAGTTTAGATTTGAGTTTTTATGTTGTGCACTACTGGGCCACCGTAGCCTTGGCTCATTTTGAACATGCTGCAATGAAAGTCTATGGGAATTTTATGATATTTAATATTAATTTTTAAGAAAACTGTAAGTCCGATCAGTTAGAAAAGATATAGCACACCGAGTCAGAACAGTTTGAGTGTCCATGCCGAGTTTGGAGTATGTGGAGTTAAAGCTCTAGGAGGAGTTAGAGTTGTAAATTTGAGTAAGAAGAATAATAATAATAACTAGAAAAAGTTCGTCGAGACAAACTTTAAGTTGGCTTGTGAAAGTTTGGACCGCAAAGTTTGAAGAAGTTTAAAGTAGTTTGAAGTTTAAATTAGTTTAAAGTAGTTTATAGTTTAACTTAGTTTAAAGTTTAAAATAGTTTAAATTAATTTAAAGTTTAAATTAGTTTGAATTTTAAAGTAGTTTGAAGTTTAAATTAGTTTGAAAGTTAAAGTAGTTTAAAGTTTAAATAAGTTTGAATTTTAAAGTAGTTTGAAGTTTAAATTAGTTTAAAGTAGTTTAAAGTAGTTTAAAGTTTTAAATAGTTTAAAGTTCAAAGTAGTTTAAAGGTTAAAGTATAGTTTCAAGTAATTAAATGTTGCTAGGGTGTTTCTAGTGGGTTGCTAGGTGGTTTCTAAGGTATTTTGAGTGGTTGCTAGGGTGTTCTGGGTGGTTGCTAGGGTGTTCTAGGGTATTTTAGGTGGTTGCTAGGGTGTTGCTAGGGTGTTCTAAGGTATTTTGGGTGGTTGCTAGGGTGTTGCTAGGATGTTCTGAGGTATTTCGGGTGGTTGCTAGGGTGTTGCTAGGGTGTTCTAAGGTATTTTTGGTTGTTGCTAGGGTGTTGCTAGGGTGTTCTAAGGTATTTTGGGTGGTTGCTATGGTGTTGCTAGGGTGTTCTAAGGTATTTTGGGTGGTTGCTAGGGTGTTTTAAGTTATTTTGGGTGGTTGCTAGGGTGTTCTAAGGTATTTTGGGTGGTTGCTAGGGTGTTCTGGGTGGTTGCTAGGGTGTTCTAAGGTATTTTGGGTGGTTGCTAGGGTGTTCTGGGTGGTTGCTATGGTGTTCTAAGGTATTTTGGGTGGTTGCTAGGGTGTTGCTAGGATGTTCTGAGGTATTTCGGGTGGTTGCTAAGGTGTTGCTAGGGTGTTCTAAGGTATTTTTGGTGGTTGCTAGGGTGTTGTTAGGGTGTTCTAAGGTATTTTGGGTGGTTGCTATGGTGTTGCTAGGGTTTTCTAATGTATTTTGGGTGGTTGCTAGGGTGTTCTAAGGTATTTTGGGTGGTTGCTAGGGTGTTCTGGGTGGTTGCTAGGGTGTTCTAAGGTATTTTGGGTGGTTGCTAGGGTGTTCTGGGTGGTTGCTATGGTGTTGCTAAGGTGTTCTAAGGTATTTTGGGCGGTTGCTAGGGTGTTCTGGGTGGTTGCTATGGTGTTGCTAGGGTGTTCTGAGGTATTTTGGGTAGTTGCTATGGTGTTCTGGGGGTTGCTAGGCGGTTGCTAGGGTGTTCTGGGTGGTTGCTATGGTGTTGCTAGGGTGTTCCAAGGTATTTTGGGTGGTTGCTAAGGTGTTGCTAGGGTGTTCTAATGTATTTTGGGTGGTTGCTATGGTGTTGCTAGGGTGTTCCAAGGTATTTTGGGTGGTTGCTAAGGTGTTGCTAGGGTGTTCTAATGTATTTTGGGTGGTTGCTATGGTGAACTATTTATGAGTTTAAAAGTTCATAAGTGTATGAATTCATGTGTTTATAAGTGTACAAGTTTAGAGTTAATAAGTTTAGATGAGTAAGAGTTCAGAGTTTATTCATTTTAGTTTAAGAGTTCATAAGTGTATGAATTCATGAGTTATTCACTCACAAACACTCACAGACACGCTCACTAACTCTAACACACACACACACACCCACACACACACACACACACACACACAGACAAGCTCACTAACTCACACACACACACACACACACTTGCTCACCTTTACACACACGCTCACTAACACAAACACACACAGACACGCTCACTAACTCTAACACACACACACACACACACACACACACACACACACACACAGACAAGCTCACTAACTCACACACACACACACACACACACACACACTTGCTCACCTTTACACACACGCTCACTAACACACACAATCATGCACATACACTCACAAATGCACACACACACTAACTCGCTCACAGACACACACACATATACACGCATACATTCACTCAGACACACACTCAGTTTATGAGTTTAAAGTTCATAAGTATGAATCCATGAGAGTTCATTAGTGTATGAATTCATGAGAGTTCATTAGTGTATGAATTCATGAGAGTTCATTAGTGTATGAATTCATGAGAGTTCATTAGTGTATGAATTCATGAGAGTTCATTAGTGTATGAATCCATGAGAGTTCATTAGTGTATGAATTCATGAGAGTTCATTAGTGTATGAATCCATGAGAGTTCATTAGTGTATGAATTCATGAGAGTTCATTAGTGTATGAATTCATGAGAGTTCATTAGTGTATGAATCCATGAGAGTTCATTAGTGTATGAATTCATGAGAGTTCATTAGTGTATTAATTCATGAGAGTTCATTAGTTTATGAATCCATGAGAGTTCATTAGTGTATGAATCCATGAGAGTTCATTAGTGTATGAATTCATGAGAGTTCATTAGTGTATGAATCCATGAGAGTTCATTAGTGTATGAATTCATGAGAGTTCATTAGTGTATGAATTCATGAGAGTTCATTAGTGTATGAATCCATGAGAGTTCATTAGTGTATGAATTCATGAGAGTTCATTAGTGTATGAATTCATGAGAGTTCATTAGTGTATGAATTCATGAGAGTTCATTAGTGTATGAATTCATGAGAGTTCATTAGTGTATGAATTCATGAGAGTTCATTAGTGTATGAATTCATGAGAGTTCATTAGTGTATGAATTCATGAGTTTCTATGTTTATGAGTTTATAAGTGTATAAATTCATGAGATTTTAAGTTTAAATGAGTCTAAGAGTTCAAGTTTAGAGTTTATTAATTTATTATGAGTTTAAGAGTTTAAGATTAGATAGTTAGAAGTGTCATTGATGAGTTCATTAGTTTAAATGAGTCTCAATGGCTCATATAGTGTATAGAATGGCAGTTTGAGTCCAGGCCTTCAAGGGATTTAGATTTGAAATTTTGACAGTTGGGGAGTTTGACAGTCTGAACATTCCGCAATGTTAAGTCAATGGGATTTTCAAATGGTTTTTTTCGAGTTTCGATCGTCATTTTTAGGAAAACCGTAAGTCCGATCAGTTAGAAAAGATATAGCACACTAAGTGAGAACAGTTTGAGTGTCCGTGCCGAGTTTGGAGTATGTGGAGTTAAAGCTCTAGGAGGAGTTAGAGTCAGAAATTTTAGGGGGCAGAAGAAGAATAATAATAATAACTAGAAAAAGTTCGTCGAGACAAACTTTAAGTTGGCTTGTGAAAGTTTGGACCGCAAAGTTTGAAGAAGTTTAAAGTAGTTTGAAGTTTAAATTAGTTTAAAGTTTAAATTAGTTTGAAGTTTAAATTAGTTTAAAGTAGTTTGAAGTTTAAATTAGTTTAAAAAGTTTAAATTAGTTTGAAGTTTAAATTAGTTTAAATTAGTTTAAAGTTTAAAATAGTTTAAATTAATTTAAAGTTTAAATTAGTTTGAATTTTAAAGTAGTTTGAAGTTTAAATTAGTTTAAAGTAGTTTAAAGTAGTTTAAAGTTTTAAATAGTTTAAAGTTCAAAGTAGTTTAAAGGTTAAAGTATAGTTTCAAGTAATTAAATGTTGCTAGGGTGTTTCTAGTGGGTTGCTAGGTGGTTTCTAAGGTATTTTGAGTGGTTGCTAGGGTTTTCTGGGTGGTTGCTAGGGTGTTCTAGGGTATTTTAGGTGGTTGCTAGGGTGTTGCTAGGGTGTTTTAAGGTATTTTGGGTGGTTGCTAGGGTGTTGCTAGGATGTTCTGAGGTATTTCGGGTGGTTGCTAGGGTGTTGCTAGGGTGTTCTAAGGTATTTTTGGTTGTTGCTAGGGTGTTGCTAGGGTGTTCTAAGGTATTTTGGGTGGTTGCTATGGTGTTGCTAGGGTGTTCTAAGGTATTTTGGGTGGTTGCTAGGGTGTTCTAAGTTATTTTGGGTGGTTGCTAGGGTGTTCTAAGGTATTTTGGGTGGTTGCTAGGGTGTTCTGGGTGGTTGCTAGGGTGTTCTAAGGTATTTTGGGTGGTTGCTAGGGTGTTCTGGGTGGTTGCTATGGTGTTCTAAGGTATTTTGGGTGGTTGCTAGGGTGTTGCTAGGATGTTCTGAGGTATTTCGGGTGGTTGCTAAGGTGTTGCTAGGGTGTTCTAAGGTATTTTTGGTGGTTGCTAGGGTGTTGTTAGGGTGTTCTAAGGTATTTTGGGTGGTTGCTATGGTGTTGCTAGGGTTTTCTAATGTATTTTGGGTGGTTGCTAGGGTGTTCTAAGGTATTTTGGGTGGTTGCTAGGGTGTTCTGGGTGGTTGCTAGGGTGTTCTAAGGTATTTTGGGTGGTTGCTAGGGTGTTCTGGGTGGTTGCTATGGTGTTGCTAAGGTGTTCTAAGGTATTTTGGGCGGTTGCTAGGGTGTTCTGGGTGGTTGCTATGGTGTTGCTAGGGTGTTCCAAGGTATTTTGGGTGGTTGCTAAGGTGTTGCTAGGGTGTTCTAATGTATTTTGGGTGGTTGCTATGGTGTTGCTAGGGTGTTCCAAGGTATTTTGGGTGGTTGCTAAGGTGTTGCTAGAGTGTTCTAATGTATTTTGGGTGGTTGCTATGGTGAACTATTTATGAGTTTAAAAGTTCATAAGTGTATGAATTCATGTGTTTATAAGTGTACAAGTTTAGAGTTAATAAGTTTAGATGAGTAAGAGTTCAGAGTTTATTCATTTTAGTTTAAGAGTTCATAAGTGTATGAATTCATGAGTTATTCACTCACAAACACTCACAGACAGACATGCTCACTAACACAAACACACACAGACACGCTCACTAACTCTAACACACACACACACACACACACAGACAAGCTCACTAACTCACACACACACTTGCTCACCTTTACACACACGCTCACTAACACACACACTCATGCACATACACTCACAAATCCACACACACACTAACTCGCTCACAGACACACACACATATACACGCATACATTCACTCAGACACACACTCAGTTTATGAGTTTAAAGTTCATAAGTATGAATCCATGAGAGTTCATTAGTGTATGAATTCATGAGAGTTCATTAGTGTATGAATTCATGAGAGTTCATTAGTGTATGAATCCATGAGAGTTCATTAGTGTATGAATTCATGAGAGTTCATTAGTGTATGAATTCATGAGAGTTCATTAGTGTATGAATTCATGAGAGTTCATTAGTGTATGAATTCATGAGAGTTCATTAGTGTATGAATTCATGAGTTTCTATGTTTATGAGTTTATAAGTGTATAAATTCATGAGATTTTAAGTTTAAATGAGTAAGAGTTCAGAGTTGATTAATTTATGAGTTTAGAGTTTATAAGTTTAAATGAGTCTAAGAGTTCAAGTTTAGAGTTTATTAATTTATTATGAGTTTAAGAGTTTAAGATTAGATAGTTAGAAGTGTCATTGATGAGTTCATTAGTTTAAATGAGTCTCAATGGCTCATATAGTGTATAGAATGGCAGTTTGAGTCCAGGGCTTCAAGGGATTTAGATTTGAAATTTTGACAGTTGGGGAGTTTGACAGTCTGAACATTCCGCAATGTTAAGTCAATGGCATTTTCAAATGGTTTTTTTCGAGTTTCGATCGTCATTTTTAGGAAAACCGTAAGTCCGATCAGTTAGAAAAGATATAGCACACTAAGTGAGAACAGTTTGAGTGTCCGTGCCGAGTTTGGAGTATGTGGAGTTAAAGCTCTAGGAGGAGTTAGAGTCAGAAATTTTAGGGGGCAGAAGAAGAATAATAATAACTAGAAAAAGTTCGTCGAGACAAACTTTAAGTTGGCTTGTGAAAGTTTGGAACAGAAAGTTTGAAGAAGTTTAAATTAGTTTGAAAATTTAAATTAGTTTGAAATTTAAAGTAGTTTAAAGTTTAAATTAGTTTGAATTTTAAAGTAGTTTGAATTTTAATTTAGTTTAAAGTTTAAAGTAGTTTGAAGTTTAAATTAGTTTAAAGTTTAAAGTATAGTTTGAAGTAATTTAAAGTTGCTACAGTGTTTCTAGTGGGTTGCTATGGTGTTCTGGGTGGTTGTTAGGCAGTTGCTAGGGTGTTCTGGGTGGTTGCTAGGGTGTTCTGGTTGGTTGTTAGGTGGTTGCTAGGGTGTTCTGGGTGGTTGCTATGGTGTTCTGGGTGGTTGCAAGGCAGTTGCTAGGGTGTTCTGGGTGGTTGCTATGGTGTTGCTAGGGTGTTCTAAGGTATTTTGGGTGGTTGCTAGGGTGTTCTGGGTGGTTGCTATGGTGTTGCTAGGATGTTTTAAGGTATTTTGGGTGGTTGCTAGGGTGTTCTGGGTGGTCGCTAGGCGGTTGCTAAGGTATTTTGAGTGGTTGCTATAGTGTTGCTAGGATGTTCTAAGGTATTTTGGGTGGTTGCTAGGGTGTTGTTAGGGTGTTCTAAGGTATTTTGTTTGGTTGCTATGGTGTTGCTAGGGTGTTCTAAGGTATTTTGGGTGGTTGCTAGGTAGTTGCTAGGGTGTTCTGGGTGGTTGTTAGGCGGTTGCTAGGGTGTTCTAGGTGGTTGCTATGGTGTTCTGGGTGGTTGCTAGGGTGTTCTGGGTGGTTGCTAGGGTGTTGCTAGGCAGTTGCTAGGGTGTTCTGGGTGGTTGCTAGGGTGTTGCTAGGCGGTTGCTAGGGTATTCTGGGTGGTTGCTAGGGTGTTGCTAGGCGGTTGCTAGGGTATTCTGGGTGGTTGCTAGTGTGTTGCTAGGGTGTTCTGGGTGGTTGCTAGGGTGTTGCTAGGGTGTTCTGGGTGGTTGCTATGGTGTTGCTAGGCGGTTGCTAGTGTGTTTTAGGTGGTTGCTATGGTATTCTGGGTGGTTGCTATGGTGTTACTAGGTGGTTGGTAGTGTTCATCTATGGTTACTATAGAGTTTTTATAATGTTCATGGCATGATTTAGCACTTAGCTATTCAATATTAGCATGTAGCTATTCACAGCTAGCATGTTAAGCATGTTGAAAGTCCTGTGTGCTAGCATGAGTCAAAAGACCCAACCCCTATCGCGATACAATGTTCTGATGCTGAGATATAGCTGTTACAAAATGGTTGCTAGGGTACTCTGTTTGGTTGCTAGGGAGTGGCTTTGCTGCTGCCAATCATGAAACTCCAAAGGCTGCTTGTCAGTATGAATGATATAAACCAACCCCCATCTCTATACCATGTTCTGATGCAGAGATGTAGGTCTTGCAAAATGGTTGCTAGGGTACTCTGTTTGGTTGCTAGGGAGTGGCTTGGCAGCTGCCAATCATGAAACTCCAAAGGCTGCTTGTCAGTATGAATGATATAAACCAACTCCCATGCCTCTGTGACATTCAGAATGGACGATATTCCTCTTTGGATTTTGGTTGCTAAGGTGCTCGACAATGGTTGCTAGGGCGTGGCTAGGAAGTGTTGAGGTGATTCATGATTGGCTGTTTGCTGCCCCGAGTCAAACGAGACCACCCTCATGTTTCTATGACACTTCTATCCGGAGATATCCCTTTGATCTCTTTCAATGGAAGTCTATGGGAGTTGTTGCTAAGGGTGCTCTAAATGGTTGCTAGGGCGTGGCTTAATAGCTTCACAATAATCCTGAGAGACTGATTGGTCGTCCGAGTAAAATGAGCCCGCCCCCTTGTCTCTACGACACTGTGATCCAGAGTTATGTTCAATATAAATGCGGTTTCTATGGTGTAGGACGGCCCATTTCATGGGCCGTCCTACACCATAGTAAGTCAATGGGGCAACTATGGGCAGCTCCTGCCCCCCAGGGGTGCAACTTTTACCCCATTGTGAGGTATGTTCTTACAGAGCCTGCCAGCCTCATCAAATGTGGTAAATTACAAGTTTCTGAGAAATCATCGGTCAGTGCTACGTGTCGTCAAAGTTTGTGGCAGTGTTAAGTCTATGGGATTTTTTTACCCAATTATTTGCCCCTGGGGCGAACACCGTACCCCCGATCGCTAAGAAAAGTCACAGCACACCTCTCCTCAATAATCCGCACAATTTGACGCCTCAATCAGGGGTGTGTGATGTCGGCGTGTATTTTTTAACAGATAATTACTGTGGAGTTTTTATTTGGAGTTTTTATAGAGTTTTTATAGAGTTTTTATAGAGTTATTTAGTATGGCACGAGGCCTGCGGCCTCGTGCCTATCGCCCACGGTTGCTAGGGTGCTGTAACTGGTTGCTATGGTGTGGCTTTGAAGATTTAGGGCCATTACTTATTGGCTGCTTGATAAAATAAATCCTCCTAGGGAGAGAGAGAGGTCTGCCTGACAGCAGGGCTGTCAGGCCCTTTTGTGTCTGTGTGAAAATGACAGTTGGGATTTGAATTTTTGAAAGTTCCGCAATGTTAAGTCAATGGGAGTTTTTTCCGAGTTTGATCGCAGTTTTTAGGAAAACCGTAAGTCCGATCAGTTAGAAAAGATATAGCAACTCGAGTCAGAACAGTTTGAGTGTCCGTGCCGAGTTTGGAGTATGTGGAGTTAAAGCTCTAGGAGGAGTTAGAGTTTGAAATTTTAGTCTCAGAAAAAGAATAATAATAATAATAACTAGAAAAAGTTCGTCGAGACAAACTTTAAGTTGGCTTGTGAAAGTTTGGACCGCAAAGTTTGAAGAAGTTTAAAGTAGTTTGAAGTTTAAATTAGTTTAAAGTAGTTTATAGTTTAACTTAGTTTAAAGTTTAAAATAGTTTAAATTAATTTAAAGTTTAAATTAGTTTGAATTTTAAAGTAGTTTGAAGTTTAAATTAGTTTGAAAGTTAAAGTAGTTTAAAGTTTAAATAAGTTTGAATTTTAAAGTAGTTTGAAGTTTAAATTAGTTTAAAGTAGTTTAAAGTAGTTTAAAGTTTTAAATAGTTTAAAGTTCAAAGTAGTTTAAAGGTTAAAGTATAGTTTCAAGTAATTAAATGTTGCTAGGGTGTTTCTAGTGGGTTGCTAGGTGGTTTCTAAGGTATTTTGAGTGGTTGCTAGGGTGTTCTGGGTGGTTGCTAGGGTGTTCTAGGGTATTTTAGGTGGTTGCTAGGGTGTTGCTAGGGTGTTTTAAGGTATTTTGGGTGGTTGCTAGGGTGTTGCTAGGATGTTCTGAGGTATTTCGGGTGGTTGCTAGGGTGTTGTTAGGGTGTTCTAAGGTATTTTGGGTGGTTGCTATGGTGTTGCTATGGTGTTCTAAAGTATTTTGGGTGGTTGCTAGGGTGTTGCTAGGATATTCTGAGGTATTTCGGGTGGTTGCTAGGGTGTTGCTAGGGTTGTTCTAAGGTATTTTTGGTGGTAGCTAGGGTGTTCTAAGGTATTTTGGGTGGTTGCTATGGTGTTGCTAGGGTGTTCTAAGGTATTTTGGGTGGTTGCTAGGGTGTTGCTAGGATGTTCTGAGGTATTTCGGGTGGTTACTAGGGTGTTGCTAGGGTGTTCTAAGGTATTTTTGGTGGTTGCTAGGGTGTTCTAAGGTATTTTGGGTGGTTGCTATGGTGTTGCTAGGGTGTTCTAAGGTATTTTGGGTGGTTGCTAGGGTGTTCTAAGTTATTTTGGGTGGTTGCTAGGGTGTTCTAAGGTATTTTGGGTGGTTGCTAGGGTGTTGCTAGGGTGTTATAAGGCATTTTGGGTGGTTGCTAGGGTGTTCTAAGGTATTTTGGGTGGTTGCTATGGTGTTGCTATGGTGTTCTAAGGTATTTTGGGTGGTTGCTAGGGTGTTGCTAGGATGTTCTGAGGTATTTTGGGTGGTTGCTAGGGTGTTGCTAGGGTGTTCTAAGGTATTTTTGGTGGTTGCTAGGGTGTTCTAAGGTATTTTGAGTGGTTGCTATGGTGTTGCTAGGGTGTTCTAAGGTATTTTGGGTGGTTGCTAGGGTGTTCTAAGGTATTTTGGGTGGTTGCTAGGGTGTTCTGGGTGGTTGCTAGGGTGTTCTAAGGTATTTTGGGTGGTTGCTAGGGTGTTCTGGGTGGTTGCTATGGTGTTGCTATGGTGTTCTAAGGTATTTTGGTTGGTTGCTAGGGTGTTGCTAGGATGTTCTGAGGTATTTCGGGTGGTTGCTAGGGTGTTCTAAGGTATTTTTGGTGGTTGCTAGGGTGTTGCTAGGGTGTTCTAAGGTATTTTGGGTGGTTGCTATGGTGTTGCTAGGGTGTTCCAATGTATTTTGGGTGGTTGCTAGGGTGTTCTAAGGTATTTTGGGTGCTTGCTAGGGTGTTGCTAGGGTGTTATAAGGCATTTTGGGTGGTTGCTAGGGTGTTCTAAGGTATTTTGGGCGGTTGCTAGGGTGTTCTGGGTGGTTGCTAGGGTGTTCTAAGGTATATTATGTGGTTGCTAGGGTGTTCTAAGGTATTGTGGGTGGTTGCTATGGTGTTGCTAGGGTGTTCTAAGGTATTTCAGTTGGTTTCTAGGGTGTTCTGGGTGGTTGCTATGCAGTTGCTAGAGTGTTCTGGGTGTTTGCTATGGTGAACTATTTATGAGTTTAAAAGTTCATAAGTGTATGAATTCATGAGAGTTCATACGTGTATGAATTAATGCATTTATAAGTTCATGAGTTTATAAGTGTATGAATTTATGAGTTTAGAGTTTATAAGTTTAAATGAGTAAGAGTTCAAAGTTTATTAATTTATGAGTTTGAGTTCATAAGTGTATGAATTCATGAGTTTATAAGTGTATGAGTTTATAAGTGTACGAGTTTATGAGTTTAAAGTTTAAATAAGTTTTAAGTTTAAAGTTTAAATAAGTTTGAAGTTTAAATTAGTTTGAAGTTTAAAGTTTAATTTAGTTTGAAGTTTAATTTAGTTTAAAGTAGATAGATAGATAGATGGATAAGTGTCATAGATAGATGAGTTTATTAGTTTGAATGAGTCTCAAGGGCTCATATAGTATATAGAATGGCAGTTTGATTCAGTCTAGGGTTTCAAGGGATTTACATTTGAATTTTTGACAGTTGGGGAGTTTGAAAATCTGAAGATTCCGCAATGTAAAGTCAATGGGAGTTTTTTCCGAGTTTGATCGTAGTTTTTAGGAAAACCGTAAGTCCGATCAGTTAGAAAAGATATAGCAACTAACTTCAGACCAGTCCAAAGGTCTAGTCTGAGTTTGGAGTTTGTAGAGTTAAAGCTCTAGGAGGAGTAGCAGTCAACAGTTTTCTAAGAAGAATAATAATAATAATAATAAGTTTAAGTACAATATCAGTAAGTTGGCTCTCCAAGCCAACTTAATAACTAGAAAAAGTTCGTCGAGACAAACTTTAAGTTGGCTTGTGAAAGTTTGGACCGCAAAGTTTGAAGAAGTTTAAAGTAGTTTGAAGTTTAAATTAGTTTAAAGTTTAAATTAGTTTGAAGTTTAAATTAGTTTAAAGTAGTTTATAGTTTAACTTAGTTTAAAGTTTAAAATAGTTTAAATTAATTTAAAGTTTAAATTAGTTTGAATTTTAAAGTAGTTTGAAGTTTAAATTAGTTTGAAAGTTAAAGTAGTTTAAAGTTTAAATAAGTTTGAATTTTAAAGTAGTTTGAAGTTTAAATTAGTTTAAAGTAGTTTAAAGTTTTAAATAGTTTAAAGTTCAAAGTAGTTTAAAGGTTAAAGTATAGTTTCAAGTAATTAAATGTTCCAAGGGTGTTTCTAGTGGGTTGCTAGGTGGTTTCTAAGGTATTTTGAGTGGTTGCTAGGGTGTTCTGGGTGGTTTCTAGGGTGTTCTAGGGTATTTTAGGTGGTTGCTAGGGTGTTGTGTGTGGTTGCTGTGGTGTTCTAAGGCATTTTGGCGGTTGCTATGGTGTTGCTAGGGTGTTCTGAGGTATTTTGGGTGGTTGCTAGGGTGTTGCTAGGATGTTCTGAGGTATTTCGGGTGGTTGCTAGGGTGTTCTAAGGTATTTTTGGTGGTTGCTAGGGTGTTCTAAGGTATTTTGGGTGGTTGCTAGGGTGTTGCTAGGATGTTCTGAGGTATTTCGGGTGGTTGCTAGTGTGTTCTAAGGTATTTTTGGTGGTTGCTAGAGTGTTGTTAGGGTGTTCTAAGGTATTTTGGGTGGTTGCTATGGTGTTGCTATGGTGTTCTAAGGTATTTTGGGTGGTTGCTATGGTGTTCTAAGGTATTTTGGGTGGTTGCTAGGGTGGTGCTAGGATGTTCTGAGGTATTTCGGGTGGTTGCTAGGGTGTTGCTAGGGTGTTCTAAGGTATTTTTGGTGGTTGCTAGGGTGTTCTAAGGTATTTTGGGTGGTTGCTATGGTGTTGCTAGGGTGTTCTAAGGTATTTTGGGTGGTTGCTATGGTGTTCTAAGTTATTTTGGGTGGTTGCTAGGGTGTTCTAAGGTATTTTGGGTGGTTGCTAGGGTGTTCTGGGTGGTTGCTAGGGTGTTCTAAGGTATTTTGGGTGGTTGCTAGGGTGTTCTGGGTGGTTGCTAGGGTGTTGCTATGGTGTTCTAAGGTATTTTGGGTGGTTGCTAGGGTGTTCTGGGTGGTTGCTATGGTGTTGCTATGGTGTTCTAAGGTATTTTGGGTGGTTGCTAGGGTGTTGCTAGGATGTTCTGAGGTATTTCGGGTGGTTGCTAGGGTGTTGCTAGGGTGTTCTAAGGTATTTTTGGTGGTTGCTAGGGTGTTGCTAGGGTTGCTAGGGTGTTGCTAGGGTGTTCTAAGGTATTTTGGGTGGTTGCTATGGTGTTGCTAGGGTGTTATAAGGCATTTTGGGTGGTTGCTAGGGTGTTCTAAGGTATTTTGGGCGGTTGCTAGGGTGTTCTGGGTGGTTGCTAGGGTGTTCTAAGGTATATTATGTGGTTGCTAGGGTGTTCTAAGGTATTGTGGGTGGTTGCTATGGTGTTGCTAGGGTGTTCTAAGGTATTTCAGTTGGTTTCTAGGGTGTTCTGGGTGGTTGCTATGCAGTTGCTAGAGTGTTCTGGGTGTTTGCTATGGTGAACTATTTATGAGTTTAAAAGTTCATAAGTGTATGAATTCATGTGTTTATAAGTGTACAAGTTTACAGTTAATAAGTTTAGATGAGTAAGAGTTCAGAGTTTATTCATTTTAGTTTAAGAGTTCATAAGTGTATGAATTCATGAGTTATTCACTCACAAACACTCACAGACAGACATGCTCACTAACACAAACACACACAGACACGCTCACTAACTCTAACACACACACACACACACACACACACACACACAGACAAGCTCACTAACTCACACACACACACACACTTGCTCACTAACTCACACACACACACACGCTCACTAACACACACACTCATGCACATACACTCACAAATGCACACACACACTAACTCGCTCACAGACACACACACATATACACGCATACATTCACTCAGACACACACTCAGTTTATGAGTGTAAAGTTCATAAGTATGAATCCATGAGAGTTCATTAGTGTATGAATCCATGAGAGTTCATTAGTGTATGAATTCATGAGAGTTCATTAGTGTATGAATCCATGAGAGTTCATTAGTGTATGAATTCATGAGAGTTCATTAGTGTATGAATTCATGAGAGTTCATTAGTGTATGAATTCATGAGAGTTCATTAGTGTATGAATTCATGAGAGTTCATTAGTGTATGAATTCATGAGAGTTCATTAGTGTATGAATCCATGAGAGTTCATTAGTGTATGAATTCATGAGAGTTCATTAGTGTATGAATTCATGAGAGTTCATTAGTGTATGAATTCATGAGAGTTCATTAGTGTATGAATTCATGAGAGTTCATTAGTGTATGAATTCATGAGAGTTCATTAGTGTATGAATTCATGAGTTTCTATGTTTATGAGTTTATAAGTGTATAAATTCATGAGATTTTAAGTTTAAATGAGTAAGAGTTCAGAGTTGATTAATTTATGAGTTTAGAGTTTATAAGTTTAAATGAGTAAGTGTCCAGAGTTTATTAACTTATGAGTTTAATAGTTTGAGAGTTTATAAGAGTATGGGTTTATGAATTTAGAGTTTATGAGTTTAGAGTTTATAAGTTTAAATGAGTCTAAGAGTTCAAGTTTAGAGTTTATTAATTTATTATGAGTTTAAGAGTTTAAGATTAGATAGTTAGAAGTGTCATTGATGAGTTCATTAGTTTAAATGAGTCTCAATGGCTCATATAGTGTATAGAATGGCAGTTTGAGTCCAGGGCTTCAAGGGATTTAGATTTGAAATTTTGACAGTTGGGGAGTTTGACAGTCTGAACATTCCGCAATGTTAAGTCAATGGGATTTTCAAATGGTTTTTTTCGAGTTTCGATCGTCATTTTTAGGAAAACCGTAAGTCCGATCAGTTAGAAAAGATATAGCACACTAAGTGAGAACAGTTTGAGTGTCCGTGCCGAGTTTGGAGTATGTGGAGTTAAAGCTCTAGGAGGAGTTAGAGTCAGAAATTTTAGGGGGCAGAAGAAGAATAATAATAATAATAATAATAATAAGTTTAAATAGGATTTCAGTAAGTTGGCTCTCACAAGCCAACTTAATAAGTTTAAGTACAATATCAGTAAGTTGGCTCTCCAAGCCAACTTAATAACTAGAAAAAGTTCGTCGAGACAAACTTTAAGTTGGCTTGTGAAAGTTTGGACCGCAAAGTTTGAAGAAGTTTAAAGTAGTTTGAAGTTTAAATTAGTTTAAAGTAGTTTATAGTTTAACTTAGTTTAAAGTTTAAAATAGTTTAAATTAGTTTAAAGTTTAAATTAGTTTGAATTTTAAAGTAGTTTGAAGTTTAAATTAGTTTGAAAGTTAAAGTAGTTTAAAGTTTAAATAAGTTTGAATTTTAAAGTAGTTTGAAGTTTAAATTAGTTTAAATTAGTTTAAAGTAGTTTAAAGTAGTTTAAAGTAGTTTAAAGTAGTTTAAAGTTTTAAATAGTTTAAAGTTCAAAGTAGTTTTAAAGGTTAAAGTATAGTTTCAAGTAATTAAATGTTGCTAGGGTGTTTCTAGTGGGTTGCTAAGTGGTTTCTAAGGTATTTTGAGTGGTTGATAGGGTGTTCTGGGTGGTTGCTAGGGTGTTCTAGGGTATTTTAGGTGGTTGCTATGGTGTTGCTAGGGTGTTTCAAGGTATTTTGTGTGGTTGCTAGGGTGTTGTTAGGGTGTTCTAAGGTATTTTGGGTGGTTGCTAGGGTGTTGCTAGGGTGTTATAAGGCATTTTGGGTGGTTGCTATGGTGTTCTAAGGTATTTTGGGTGGTTGCTAGGGTGTTGCTAGGATGTTCTGAGGTATTTCGGGTGGTTGCTAGGGTGTTCCTAGGGTGTTCTAAGGTATTTTTGGTGGTTGCTAGGGTGTTCTAAGGTATTTTGGGTGGTTGCTATGGTGTTGCTAGGGTGTTCTAAGGTATTTTGGGTGGTTGCTAGGGTGTTTTAAGTTATTTTGGGTGGTTGCTAGGGTGTTCTAAGGTATTTTGGGTGGTTGCTAGGGTGTTCTGGGTGGTTGCTAGGGTGTTCTAAGGTATTTTGGGTGGTTGCTAGGGTGTTCTGAGTGGTTGCTATGGTGTTGCTATGGTGTTCTAAGGTATTTTGGGTGGTTGCTAGGGTGTTGCTAGGATGTTCTGAGGTATTTCGGGTGGTTGCTATGGTGTTGCTAGGGTGTTCTAATGTATTTTGGGTGGTTGCTAGGGTGTTCTAAGGTATTTTGGGTGGTTGCTAGGGTGTTGCTAGGATGTTCTGAGGTATTTCGGGTGGTTGCTAGGGTGTTGCTAGGGTGTTCTAAGGTATTTTTGGTGGTTGCTAGGGTGTTGCTAGGGTGTTCTAAGGTATTTTGGGTGGTTGCTATGGTGTTGCTATGGTGTTCTAATGTATTTTGGGTGGTTGCTAGGGTGTTCTAAGGTATTTTGGGTGGTTGCTATGGTGTTGCTAGGGTGTTATAAGGCATTTTGGGTGGTTGCTAGGGTGTTCTAAGGTATTTTGGGCGGTTGCTAGGGTGTTCTGGGTGGTTGCTAGGGTGTTCTAAGGTATATTATGTGGTTGCTAGGGTGTTCTAAGGTATTGTGGGTGGTTGCTATGGTGTTGCTAGGGTGTTCTAAGGTATTTCAGTTGGTTTCTAGGGTGTTCTGGGTGGTTGCTATGCAGTTGCTAGAGTGTTCTGGGTGTTTGCTATGGTGAACTATTTATGAGTTTAAAAGTTCATAAGTGTATGAATTCATGAGAGTTCATACGTGTATGAATTAATGCATTTATAAGTTCATGAGTTTATAAGTGTATGAATTTATGAGTTTGGAGTTTATAAGTTTAAATGAGTAAGAGTTCAGAGTTTATTAATTTATGAGTTTGAGTTCATTAGTGTATGAATTCATGAGAGTTCATTAGTGTATGAATTCATGAGAGTTCATTAGTGTATGAATTCATGAGAGTTCATTAGTGTATGAATTCATGAGTTTCTATGTTTATGAGTTTATAAGTGTATAAATTCATGAGATTTTAAGTTTAAATGAGTAAGAGTTCAGAGTTGATTAATTTATGAGTTTAGAGTTTATAAGTTTAAATGAGTAAGTGTCCAGAGTTTATTAACTTATGAGTTTAATAGTTTATGAGAGTTTATAAGAGTATGGGTTTATGAATTTAGAGTTTATGAGTTTAGAGTTTATAAGTTTAAATGAGTCTAAGAGTTCAAGTTTAGAGTTTATTAATTTATTATGAGTTTAAGAGTTTAAGATTAGATAGTTAGAAGTGTCATTGATGAGTTCATTAGTTTAAATGAGTCTCAATGGCTCATATAGTGTATAGAATGGCAGTTTGAGTCCAGGGCTTCAAGGGATTTAGATTTGAAATTTTGACAGTTGGGGAGTTTGACAGTCTGAACATTCCGCAATGTTAAGTCAATGGGATTTTCAAATGGTTTTTTTCGAGTTTCGATCGTCATTTTTAGGAAAACCGTAAGTCCGATCAGTTAGAAAAGATATAGCACACTAAGTGAGAACAGTTTGAGTGTCCGTGCCGAGTTTGGAGTATGTGGAGTTAAAGCTCTAGGAGGAGTTAGAGTCAGAAATTTTAGGGGGCAGAAGAAGAATAATAATAATAATAACTAGAAAAAGTTCGTCGAGACAAACTTTAAGTTGGCTTGTGAAAGTTTGGACCGCAAAGTTTGAAGAAGTTTAAAGTAGTTTGAAGTTTAAATTAGTTTAAAGTAGTTTATAGTTTAACTTAGTTTAAAGTTTAAAATAGTTTAAATTAATTTAAAGTTTAAATTAGTTTGAAGTTTAAATTAGTTTAAAGTAGTTTAAAGTAGTTTAAAGTTTTAAATAGTTTAAAGTTCAAAGTAGTTTAAAGGTTAAAGTATAGTTTCAAGTAATTAAATGTTGCTAGGGTGTTTCTAGTGGGTTGCTAGGTGGTTTCTAAGGTATTTTGAGTGGTTGCTAGGGTGTTCTGGGTGATTGCTAGGGTGTTCTAGGGTATTTTAGGTGGTTGCTATGGTGTTGCTAGGGTGTTCTAAGGTATTTTGGGTGGTTGCTATGGTGTTGCTATGGTGTTCTAATGTATTTTGGGTGGTTGCTAGGGTGTTCTAATGTATTTTGGGTGGTTGCTAGGGTGTTGCTAGGGTGTTATAAGGCATTTTGGGTGGTTGCTAGGGTGTTCTAAGGTATTTTGGGCGGTTGCTAGGGTGTTCTGGGTGGTTGCTAGGGTGTTCTAAGGTATATTATGTGGTTGCTAGGGTGTTCTAAGGTATTTTTGGTGGTTGCTAGGGTGTTGCTAGGGTGTTCTAATGTATTTTGGGTGGTTGCTATGGTGTTGCTAGGGTGTTCTAAGGTATTTTGGGTGGTTGCTAGGGTGTTCTAAGTTATTTTGGGTGGTTGCTAGGGTGTTCTGGGTGGTTGCTAGGGTGTTCTAAGGTATTTTGGGTGGTTGCTAGGGTGTTCTGGGTGGTTGCTATGGTGTTCTGGGTGGTTGCTATGGTGTTGCTATGGTGTTCTAAGGTATTTTGGGTGGTTGCTAGGGTGTTGCTAGGATGTTCTGAGGTATTTCGGGTGGTTGCTAGGGTGTTGCTAGGGTGTTCTAAGGTATTTTTGGTGGTTGCTAAGGTGTTGCTAGGGTGTTCTAAGGTATTTTGGGTGGTTGCTATGGTGTTGCTAGGGTGTTATAATGTATTTTGGGTGGTTGCTAGGGTGTTCTAAGGTATTTTGGGTGGTTGCTAGGGTGTTGCTAGGGTGTTATAAGGCATTTTGGGTGGTTGCTAGGGTGTTCTAAGGTATTTTGGGCGGTTGCTAGGGTGTTCTGGGTGGTTGCTAGGGTGTTCTAAGGTATATTATGTGGTTGCTAGGGTGTTCTAAGGTATTGTGGGTGGTTGCTATGGTGTTGCTAGGGTGTTCTAAGGTATTTCAGTTGGTTTCTAGGCTGTTCTGGGTGGTTGCTATGCAGTTGCTAGAGTGTTCTGGGTGTTTGCTATGGTGAACTATTTATGAGTTTAAAAGTTCATAAGTGTATGAATTCATGAGAGTTCATACGTGTATGAATTAATGCATTTATAAGTTCATGAGTTTATAAGTGTATGAATTTATGAGTTTGGAGTTTATAAGTTTAAATGAGTAAGAGTTCAGAGTTTATTAATTTATGAGTTTGAGTTCATTAGTGTATGAATTCATGAGAGTTCATTAGTGTATGAATTCATGAGAGTTCATTAGTGTATGAATTCATGAGAGTTCATTAGTGTATGAATTCATGAGTTTCTATGTTTATGAGTTTATAAGTGTATAAATTCATGAGATTTTAAGTTTAAATGAGTAAGAGTTCAGAGTTGATTAATTTATGAGTTTAGAGTTTATAAGTTTAAATGAGTAAGTGTCCAGAGTTTATTAACTTATGAGTTTAATAGTTTATGAGAGTTTATAAGAGTATGGGTTTATGAATTTAGAGTTTATGAGTTTAGAGTTTATAAGTTTAAATGAGTCTAAGAGTTCAAGTTTAGAGTTTATTAATTTATTATGAGTTTAAGAGTTTAAGATTAGATAGTTAGAAGTGTCATTGATGAGTTCATTAGTTTAAATGAGTCTCAATGGCTCATATAGTGTATAGAATGGCAGTTTGAGTCCAGGCCTTCAAGGGATTTAGATTTGAAATTTTGACAGTTGGGGAGTTTGACAGTCTGAACATTCCGCAATGTTAAGTCAATGGGATTTTCAAATGGTTTTTTTCGAGTTTCGATCGTCATTTTTAGGAAAACCGTAAGTCCGATCAGTTAGAAAAGATATAGCACACTAAGTGAGAACAGTTTGAGTGTCCGTGCCGAGTTTGGAGTATGTGGAGTTAAAGCTCTAGGAGGAGTTAGAGTCAGAAATTTTAGGGGGCAGAAGAAGAATAATAATAATAATAATAATAATAAGTTTAAATAGGATTTCAGTAAGTTGGCTCTCACAAGCCAACTTAATAATAATAAGTTTAAATAGGATTTCAGTAAGTTGGCTCTCACAAGCCAACTTAATAATAATAACTAGAAAAAGTTCGTCGAGACAAACTTTAAGTTGGCTTGTGAAAGTTTGGACCGCAAAGTTTGAAGAAGTTTAAAGTAGTTTGAAGTTTAAATTAGTTTAAAGTTTAAATTAGTTTGAAGTTTAAATTAGTTTAAAGTAGTTTATAGTTTAACTTAGTTTAAAGTTTAAAATAGTTTAAATTAATTTAAAGTTTAAATTAGTTTGAAGTTTAAATTAGTTTAAAGTAGTTTAAAGTAGTTTAAAGTTTTAAATAGTTTAAAGTTCAAAGTAGTTTAAAGGTTAAAGTATAGTTTCAAGTAATTAAATGTTGCTAGGGTGTTTCTAGTGGGTTGCTAGGTGGTTTCTAAGGTATTTTGAGTGGTTGCTAGGGTGTTCTGGGTGGTTGCTAGGGTGTTCTAGGGTATTTTAGGTGGTTGCTATGGTGTTGCTAGGGTGTTTTAAGGTATTTTGGGTGGTTGCTAGGGTGTTGTTAGGGTGTTCTAAGGTATTTTGGGTTGTTGCTATGGTGTTGCTATGGTGTTCTAAGGTATTTTGGGTGGTTGCTAGGGTGTTGCTAGGGTGTTCTGAGGTATTTTGGGTGGTTGCTAGGGTGTTATGGGTGGTTGCTAGGGTGTTCTAAGGTATTTTGGGTGGTTGCTAGGGTGTTCTGAGTGGTTGCTATGGTGTTGCTATGGTGTTCTAAGGTATTTTGGGTGGTTGCTAGGGTGTTGCTAGGATGTTCTGAGGTATTTCGGGTGGTTGCTATGGTGTTGCTAGGGTGTTCTAATGTATTTTGGGTGGTTGCTAGGGTGTTCTAAGGTATTTTGGGTGGTTGCTAGGGTGTTGCTAGGATGTTCTGAGGTATTTCGGGTGGTTGCTAGGGTGTTGCTAGGGTGTTCTAAGGTATTTTTGGTGGTTGCTAGGGTGTTGCTAGGGTGTTCTAAGGTATTTTGGGTGGTTGCTATGGTGTTGCTATGGTGTTCTAATGTATTTTGGGTGGTTGCTAGGGTGTTCTAAGGTATTTTGGGTGGTTGCTAGGGTGTTGCTAGGGTGTTATAAGGCATTTTGGGTGGTTGCTAGGGTGTTCTAAGGTATTTTGGGCGGTTGCTAGGGTGTTCTGGGTGGTTGCTAGGGTGTTCTAAGGTATATTATGTGGTTGCTAGGGTGTTCTAAGGTATTGTGGGTGGTTGCTATGGTGTTGCTAGGGTGTTCTAAGGTATTTCAGTTGGTTTTTAGGCTGTTCTGGGTGGTTGCTATGCAGTTGCTAGAGTGTTCTGGGTGTTTGCTATGGTGAACTATTTATGAGTTTAAAAGTTCATAAGTGTATGAATTCATGAGAGTTCATACGTGTATGAATTAATGCATTTATAAGTTCATGAGTTTATAAGTGTATGAATTTATGAGTTTGGAGTTTATAAGTTTAAATGAGTAAGAGTTCAGAGTTTATTAATTTATGAGTTTGAGTTCATAAGTGTATGAATTCATGAGTTTATAAGTGTATGAGTTTATAAGTGTACGAGTTTATGAGTTTAAAGTTTAAATTAGTTTGAAGTTTAAAGTTTAAATAAGTTTGAAGTTTAAAGTTTAAATAAGTTTGAAGTTTAAATTAGTTTGAAGTTTAAAGTTTAATTTAGTTTGAAGTTTAATTTAGTTTAAAGTAGATAGATAGATAGATGGATGAGTGTCATAGATAGATGAGTTTATTAGTTTGAATGAGTCTCAATGGCTCATATAGTATATAGAATGGCAGTTTGATTCAGTCTAGGGGTTCATTAGTGTATGAATCCATGAGAGTTCATTAGTGTATGAATCCATGAGAGTTCATTAGTGTATGAATCTATGAGAGTTCATTAGTGTATGAATTCATGAGAGTTCATTAGTGTATGAATCCATGAGAGTTCATTAGTGTATGAATCCATGAGAGTTCATTAGTGTATGAATTCATGAGAGTTCATTAGTGTATGAATTCATGAGAGTTCATTAGTGTATGAATTCATGAGAGTTCATTAGTGTATGAATTCATGAGAGTTCATTAGTGTATGAATCCATGAGAGTTCATTAGTGTATGAATCCATGAGAGTTCATTAGTGTATGAATCCATGAGAGTTCATTAGTGTATGAATCCATGAGAGTTCATTAGTGTATGAATTCATGAGAGTTCATTAGTGTATGAATTCATGAGAGTTCATTAGTGTATGAATCCATGAGAGTTCATTAGTGTATGAATTCATGAGAGTTCATTAGTGTATGAGAGTTCATTAGTGTATGAATTCATGAGAGTTCATTAGTGTATGAATTCATGAGAGTTCATTAGTGTATGAATTCATGAGAGTTCATTAGTGTATGAATTCATGAGAGTTCATTAGTGTATGAATTCATGAGTTTCTATGTTTATGAGTTTATAAGTGTATAAATTCATGAGATTTTAAGTTTAAATGAGTAAGAGTTCAGAGTTGATTAATTTATGAGTTTAGAGTTTATAAGTTTAAATGAGTAAGTGTCCAGAGTTTATTAACTTATGAGTTTAATAGTTTATGAGAGTTTATAAGAGTATGGGTTTATGAATTTAGAGTTTATGAGTTTAGAGTTTATAAGTTTAAATGAGTCTAAGAGTTCAAGTTTAGAGTTTATTAATTTATTATGAGTTTAAGAGTTTAAGATTAGATAGTTAGAAGTGTCATTGATGAGTTCATTAGTTTAAATGAGTCTCAATGGCTCATATAGTGTATAGAATGGCAGTTTGAGTCCAGGGCTTCAAGGGATTTAGATTTGAAATTTTGACAGTTGGGGAGTTTGACAGTCTGAACATTCCGCAATGTTAAGTCAATGGGATTTTCAAATGGCTTTTTTCGAGTTTTGATCGTCATTTTTAGGAAAACCGTAAGTCCGATCAGTTAGAAAAGATATAGCACACTAAGTGAGAACAGTTTGAGTGTCCGTGCCGAGTTTGGAGTATGTGGAGTTAAAGCTCTAGGAGGAGTTAGAGTCAGAAAATTTAGGGGGCAGAAGAAGAATAATAATAACTAGAAAAAGTTCGTCGAGACAAACTTTAAGTTGGCTTGTGAAAGTTTGGACCGCAAAGTTTGAAGAAGTTTAAAGTAGTTTGAAGTTTAAATTAGTTTAAAGTTTAAATTAGTTTGAAGTTTAAATTAGTTTAAAGTAGTTTATAGTTTAACTTAGTTTAAAGTTTAAAATAGTTTAAATTAATTTAAAGTTTAAATTAGTTTGAATTTTAAAGTAGTTTGAAGTTTAAATTAGTTTGAAAGTTAAAGTAGTTTAAAGTTTAAATAAGTTTGAATTTTAAAGTAGTTTGAAGTTTAAATTAGTTTAAAGTAGTTTCAAGTTTTAAATAGTTTAAAGTTCAAAGTAGTTTAAAGGTTAAAGTATAGTTTCAAGTAATTAAATGTTGCAAGGGTGTTTCTAGTGGGTTGCTAGGTGGTTTCTAAGGTATTTTGAGTGGTTGCTAGGGTGTTCTGGGTGGTTGCTAGGGTGTTCTAGGGTATTTTAGGTGGTTGCTAGGGTGTTGTGTGTGGTTGCTGTGGTGTTCTAAGGCATTTTGGCGGTTGCTAAGGTGTTGCTAGGGTGTTCTGAGGTATTTTGGGTGGTTGCTAGGGTGTTGCTAGGGTGTTCTAATGTATTTTGGGTGGTTGCTATGGTGAACTATTTATGAGTTTAAAAGTTCATAAGTGTATGAATTCATGTGTTTATAAGTGTACAAGTTTAGAGTTAATAAGTTTAGATGAGTAAGAGATCAGAGTTTATTCATTTTAGTTTAAGAGTTCATA
Source organism: Tiaroga cobitis (assembly GCA_030578255.1). NCBI lineage: Eukaryota > Metazoa > Chordata > Actinopteri > Cypriniformes > Leuciscidae > Tiaroga > Tiaroga cobitis. The sequence continues at coordinate 45,730,893 of CM060603.1, forward strand.
AGTGTATGAATTCATGAGTTATTCACTCACAAACACTCACAGACACGCTCACTAACTCTAACACACACACACACACCCACACACTAGGTTGCTAGGATGTTCTGAGGTATTTCGGGTGGTTGCTAGGGTGTTCTAAGGTATTTTTGGTGGTTGCTAGGGTGTTCTAAGGTATTTTGGGTGGTTGCTAGGGTGTTGCTAGGATGTTCTGAGGTATTTCGGGTGGTTGCTAGGGTGTTCTAAGGTATTTTGGGTGGTTGCTATGGTGTTGCTATGGTGTTCTAAGGTATTTTGGGTGGTTGCTATGGTGTTCTAAGGTATTTTGGGTGGTTGCTAGGGTGGTGCTAGGATGTTCTGAGGTATTTCGGGTGGTTGCTAGGGTGTTGCTAGGGTGTTCTAAGGTATTTTTGGTGGTTGCTAGGGTGTTCTAAGGTATTTTGGGTGGTTGCTATGGTGTTGCTAGGGTGTTCTAAGGTATTTTGGGTGGTTGCTATGGTGTTCTAAGTTATTTTGGGTGGTTGCTAGGGTGTTCTAAGGTATTTTGGGTGGTTGCTAGGGTGTTCTGGGTGGTTGCTAGGGTGTTCTAAGGTATTTTGGGTGGTTGCTAGGGTGTTCTGGGTGGTTGCTAGGGTGTTGCTATGGTGTTCTAAGGTATTTTGGGTGGTTGCTAGGGTGTTCTGGGTGGTTGCTATGGTGTTCTAAGGTATTTTGGGTGGTTGCTAAGGTGTTGCTAGGGTGTTCTAATGTATTTTGGGTGGTTGCTATGGTGTTGCTAGGGTGTTCCAAGGTATTTTGGGTGGTTGCTAAGGTGTTGCTAGGGTGTTCTAATGTATTTTGGGTGGTTGCTATGGTGAACTATTTATGAGTTTAAAAGTTCATAAGTGTATGAATTCATGTGTTTATAAGTGTACAAGTTTAGAGTTAATAAGTTTAGATGAGTAAGAGTTCAGAGTTTATTCATTTTAGTTTAAGAGTTCATAAGTGTATGAATTCATGAGTTATTCACTCACAAACACTCACAGACACGCTCACTAACTCTAACACACACACACACACCCCCACACACACACACACACACACACAGACAAGCTCACTAACTCACACACACACACACACACACTTGCTCACCTTTACACACACGCTCACTAACACAAACACACACAGACACGCTCACTAACTCTAACACACACACACACACACACACACACACACACACAGACAAGCTCACTAACTCACACACACACACACACACACACTTGCTCACCTTTACACACACGCTCACTAACACACACAATCATGCACATACACTCACAAATGCACACACACACTAACTCGCTCACAGACACACACACATATACACGCATACATTCACTCAGACACACACTCAGTTTATGAGTTTAAAGTTCATAAGTATGAATCCATGAGAGTTCATTAGTGTATGAATTCATGAGAGTTCATTAGTGTATGAATTCATGAGAGTTCATTAGTGTATGAATTCATGAGAGTTCATTAGTGTATGAATTCATGAGAGTTCATTAGTGTATGAATCCATGAGAGTTCATTAGTGTATGAATTCATGAGAGTTCATTAGTGTATGAATCCATGAGAGTTCATTAGTGTATGAATTCATGAGAGTTCATTAGTGTATGAATTCATGAGAGTTCATTAGTGTATGAATCCATGAGAGTTCATTAGTGTATGAATTCATGAGAGTTCATTAGTGTATGAATTCATGAGAGTTCATTAGTGTATGAATCCATGAGAGTTCATTAGTGTATGAATTCATGAGAGTTCATTAGTGTATGAATCCATGAGAGTTCATTAGTGTATGAATTCATGAGAGTTCATTAGTGTATGAATTCATGAGAGTTCATTAGTGTATGAATCCATGAGAGTTCATTAGTGTATGAATTCATGAGAGTTCATTAGTGTATGAATTCATGAGAGTTCATTAGTGTATGAATTCATGAGAGTTCATTAGTGTATGAATTCATGAGAGTTCATTAGTGTATGAATTCATGAGTTTCTATGTTTATGAGTTTATAAGTGTATAAATTCATGAGATTTTAAGTTTAAATGAGTAAGAGTTCAGAGTTGATTAATTTATGAGTTTAGAGTTTATAAGTTTAAATGAGTCTAAGAGTTCAAGTTTAGAGTTTATTAATTTATTATGAGTTTAAGAGTTTAAGATTAGATAGTTAGAAGTGTCATTGATGAGTTCATTAGTTTAAATGAGTCTCAATGGCTCATATAGTGTATAGAATGGCAGTTTGAGTCCAGGCCTTCAAGGGATTTAGATTTGAAATTTTGACAGTTGGGGAGTTTGACAGTCTGAACATTCCGCAATGTTAAGTCAATGGGATTTTCAAATGGTTTTTTTCGAGTTTCGATCGTCATTTTTAGGAAAACCGTAAGTCCGATCAGTTAGAAAAGATATAGCACACTAAGTGAGAACAGTTTGAGTGTCCGTGCCGAGTTTGGAGTATGTGGAGTTAAAGCTCTAGGAGGAGTTAGAGTCAGAAATTTTAGGGGGCAGAAGAATAATAATAATAATAATAATAATAATAAGTTTAAATAGGATTTCAGTAAGTTGGCTCTCACAAGCCAACTTAATAATAATAATAAGTTTAAATAGGATTTCAGTAAGTTGGCTCTCACAAGCCAACTTAATAATAATAATAAGTTTAAATAGGATTTCAGTAAGTTGGCTCTCACAAGCCAACTTAATAACTAGAAAAAGTTCGTCGAGACAAACTTTAAGTTGGCTTGTGAAAGTTTGGACCGCAAAGTTTGAAGAAGTTTAAAGTAGTTTGAAGTTTAAATTAGTTTAAAGTTTAAATTAGTTTGAAGTTTAAATTAGTTTAAAGTAGTTTATAGTTTAACTTAGTTTAAAGTTTAAAATAGTTTAAATTAATTTGAATTTTAAAGTAGTTTGAAGTTTAAATTAGTTTGAAAGTTAAAGTAGTTTAAAGTTTAAATAAGTTTGAATTTTAAAGTAGTTTGAAGTTTAAATTATTTTGAAAGTTAAAGTAGTTTAAAGTTTAAATAAGTTTGAATTTTAAAGTAGTTTGAAGTTTAAATTAGTTTGAAAGTTAAAGTAGTTTAAAGGTTTAAATAGTTTAAAGTTCAAAGTAGTTTAAAGGTTAAAGTATAGTTTCAAGTAATTAAATGTTGCAAGGGTGTTTCTAGTGGGTTTCTAGGTGGTTTCTAAGATATTTTGAGTGGTTGCTAGGGTGTTCTGGGTGGTTGCTAGGGTGTTCTAGGGTATTTTAGGTGGTTGCTATGGTGTTGCTAGGGTGTTTTAAGGTATTTTGGGTGGTTGCTAGGGTGTTGTTAGGGTGTTCTAAGGTATTTTGGGTGGTTGCTATGGTGTTGCTATGGTGTTCTAAGGTATTTTGGGTGGTTGCTAGGTTGTTGCTAGGATGTTCTGAGGTATTTCGGGTGGTTGCTAGGGTGTTGCTAGGGTGTTCTAAGGTATTTTTGGTGGTTGCTAGGGTGTTCTAAGGTATTCTGGGTGGTTGCTATGGTGTTGCTAGGGTGTTCTAAGGTATTTTGGGTGGTTGCTAGGGTGTTGCTAGGATGTTCTGAGGTATTTCGGGTGGTTGCTAGGGTGTTCTAAGGTATTTTGGGTGGTTGTTATGGTGTTGCTAGGGTGTTCTAAGGTATTTTGGGTGGTTGCTAGGGTGTTCTAAGTTATTTTGGGTGGTTGCTAGGGTGTTCTAAGGTATTTTGGGTGGTTGCTAGGGTGTTGCTAGGGTTTTCTAAGGTATTCTGGGTGGTTGCTATGGTGTTGCTAGGGTGTTCTAATGTATTTTGGGTGGTTGCTAGGGTGTTGCTAGGGTGTTATAAGGCATTTTGGGTGGTTGCTAGGGTGTTGTTAGGGTGTTCTAAGGTATTTTGGGTGGTTGCTATGGTGTTGCTATGGTGTTCTAAGGTATTTTGGGTGGTTGCTAGGGTGTTCTGGGTGGTTGCTAGGTGGTTGCTATGGTGTTCTAAGGTATTTTGGTTGGTTGCTATGGTGTTGCTAGGGTGTTCTAAGGTATTTTGGGTGGTTGCTATGGTGTTGCTAGGGTGTTCTAAGGTATTTTGGGTGGTTGCTTGGGTGTTGTTAGGGTGTTCTAAGGTATTTTGGTTGGTTGCTATGGTGTTGCTAGGGTGTTCTAAGGTATTTTGGGTGGTTGATATGGTGTTGCTAGGGTGTTCTAAGGTATTTTGGGTGGTTACTAGGGTGTTCTGGGTGGTTGCTAGGCGGTTGCTAGGGTGTTCTAAGGTATTTTGGGTGGTTACTAGGGTGTTCTGGGGGTTCCTAGGTGGTTGCTAGGGTGCTCTGGGTGGTTGCTATGGTGTTCTAATTTATTTTTGTTGGTTGCTATGGTGTTGCTAAGGTGTTGTAAGGTATTTTGGGCGGTTGCTAGGGTGTTATACGGTATTTTGGTTGTTTACTAGGGTGTTCTGGGTGGTTGCTAGGGTGTTGCTAGGGTGTTTTGAGCGGTTGCTTGGGTGTTCTGGGAAGTTGCTATGGTGAGCTATTTATGAGTTTTAAAGTTCATAAGTATGATTTCATGAGAGTTCATAAGTTTATGAATTCATGAGTTTCTATGTTTATGAGTTTATAAGTGTATAAATTCATGAGATTATAAGTTTAAATGAGTAAGAGTTCAGAGTTGATTAATTTATGAGTTTAGAGTTTATAAGTTTAAATGAGTAAGTGTCCAGAGTTTATTAACTTATGAGTTTAATAGTTTATGAGAGTTTATAAGAGTATGGGTTTATGAATTTAGAGTTTATGAGTTTAGAGTTTATAAGTTTAAATGAGTCTAAGAGTTCAAGTTTAGAGTTTATTAATTTATTATGAGTTTAAGAGTTTAAGATTAGATAGTTAGAAGTGTCATTGATGAGTTCATTAGTTTAAATGAGTCTCAATGGCTCATATAGTGTATAGAATGGCAGTTTGAGTCCAGGGCTTCAAGGGATTTAGATTTGAAATTTTGACAGTTGGGGAGTTTGACAGTCTGAACATTCCGCAATGTTAAGTCAATGGGATTTTCAAATGGTTTTTTTCGAGTTTTGATCGTCATTTTTAGGAAAACCGTAAGTCCGATCAGTTAGAAAAGATATAGCACACTAAGTGAGAACAGTTTGAGTGTCCGTGCCGAGTTTGGAGTATGTGGAGTTAAAGCTCTAGGAGGAGTTAGAGTCAGAAATTTTAGGGGGCAGAAGAAGAATAATAATAACTAGAAAAAGTTCGTCGAGACAAACTTTAAGTTGGCTTGTGAAAGTTTGGACCGCAAAGTTTGAAGAAGTTTAAAGTAGTTTGAAGTTTAAATTAGTTTAAAGTTTAAATTAGTTTGAAGTTTAAATTAGTTTAAAGTAGTTTATAGTTTAACTTAGTTTAAAGTTTAAAATAGTTTAAATTAATTTAAAGTTTAAATTAGTTTGAATTTTAAAGTAGTTTGAAGTTTAAATTAGTTTGAAAGTTAAAGTAGTTTAAAGTTTAAATAAGTTTGAATTTTAAAGTAGTTTGAAGTTTAAATTAGTTTAAAGTAGTTTCAAGTTTTAAATAGTTTAAAGTTCAAAGTAGTTTAAAGGTTAAAGTATAGTTTCAAGTAATTAAATGTTGCAAGGGTGTTTCTAGTGGGTTGCTAGGTGGTTTCTAAGGTATTTTGAGTGGTTGCTAGGGTGTTCTGGGTGGTTGCTAGGGTGTTCTAGGGTATTTTAGGTGGTTGCTAGGGTGTTGTCAGGGTGTTCTAAGGTATTTTGGGTGGTTGCTATGGTGTTGCTATGGTGTTCTAAGGTATTTTGGGTGGTTGCTAGGGTGTTGCTAGGGTGTTCTAAGGTATTTTTGGTGGTTGCTAGGGTGTTCTAAGGTATTTTGGGTGGTTGCTATGGTGTTGCTAGGGTGTTCTAAGGTATTTTGGGTGGTTGCTAGGGTGTTGCTAGGATGTTCTGAGGTATTTCGGGTGGTTGCTAGGGTGTTGCTAGGGTGTTCTAAGGTATTTTTGGTGGTTGCTAGGGTGTTCTAAGGTATTTTGGGTGGTTGCTAGGGTGTTGCTAGGGTGTTATAAGGCATTTTGGGTGGTTGCTAGGGTGTTCTAAGGTATTTTGGGTGGTTGCTATGGGGTTCAAAGGTATTTTGGGTGGTTGCTAGGGTGTTGCTAGGATGTTCTGAGGTATTTCGGGTGGTTGCTAGGGTGTTGCTAGGGTGTTCTAAGGTATTTTTGGTGGTTGCTAGGGTGTTCTAAGGTATTTTGGGTGGTTGCTATGGTGTTGCTAGGGTGTTCTGAGGTATTTCGGGTGGTTGCTAGGGTGTTCTGGGTGGTTGCTAGGGTGTTCTAAGGTATTTTGGGTGGTTGCTTGGGTGTTCTGGGTGGTTGCTATGGTGTTGCTATGGTGTTCTAAGGTATTTTGGGTGGTTGCTAGGGTGTTGCTAGGATGTTCTGAGGTATTTCGGGTGGTTGCTAGGGTGTTCTAAGGTATTTTTGGTGGTTGCTAGGGTGTTGCAAGGTATTTTGGGTGGTTGCTATGGTGTTGCTAGGGTGTTCTAATGTATTTTGGGTGGTTGCTAGGGTGTTCTAATGTATTTTGGGTGGTTGCTATGGTGTTCTAAGGTATTTTGGGTGGTTGCTAGGGTGTTGCTAGGATGTTCTGAGGTATTTCGGGTGGTTGCTAGGGTGTTCTAAGGTATTTTTGTTGGTTGCTAGGGTGTTCTAAGGTATTTTGGGTGGTTGCTATGGTGTTGCTAGGGTGTTCTAAGGTATTTTGGGTGGTTGCTAGGGTGTTGCTAGGATGTTCTGAGGTATTTCGGGTGGTTGCTAGGGTGTTGCTAGGGTGTTCTAAGGTATTTTTGGTGGTTGCTAGGGTGTTTTAAGGTATTTTGGGTGGTTGCTATGGTGTTGCTAGGGTGTTCTAAGGTATTTTGGGTGGTTGCTAGGGTGTTGCTAGGATGTTCTGAGCTATTTCGGGTGGTTGCTAGGGTGTTCTAAGGTATTTTTGGTGGTTGCTAGGGTGTTCTAAGGTATTTTGGGTGGTTGTTATGGTGTTGCTGGGGTGTTCTAAGGTATTTTGGGTGGTTGCTAGGGTGTTCTAAGTTATTTTGGGTGGTTGCTAGGGTGTTGCTAGGGTGTTCTAAGGTATTCTGGGTGGTTGCTATGGTGTTGCTAGGGTGTTCTAATGTATTTTGGGTGGTTGCTAGGGTGTTGCTAGGGTGTTATAAGGCATTTTGGGTGGTTGCTAGGGTGTTGTTAGGGTGTTCTAAGGTATTTTGGGTGGTTGCTATGGTGTTGCTATGGTGTTCTAAGGTATTTTGGGTGGTTGCTAGGGTGTTGCTAGGATGTTCTGAGGTATTTCGGGTGGTTGCTAGGGTGTTGCTAGGGTGTTCTAAGGTATTTTTGGTGGTTGCTAGGGTGTTGCTAGGGTGTTCTAAGGTATTTTGGGTGGTTGCTATGGTGTTGCTATGGTGTTCTAATGTATTTGGGTGGTTGCTAGGGTGTTCTAAGGTATTTTGGGTGGTTGCTAGGGTGTTGCTAGGGTGTTATAAGGCATTTTGGGTGGTTGCTAGGGTGTTCTAAGCTATTTTGGGCGGTTGCTAGGGTGTTCTGGGTGGTTGCTAGGGTGTTCTAAGGTATATTATGTGGTTGCTAGGGTGTTCTAAGGTATTGTGGGTGGTTGCTATGGTGTTGCTAGGGTGTTCTAAGGTATTTCAGTTGGTTTCTAGGGTGTTCTGGGTGGTTGCTATGCAGTTGCTAGAGTGTTCTGGGTGTTTGCTATGGTGAACTATTTATGAGTTTAAAAGTTCATAAGTGTATGAATTCATGAGAGTTCATACGTGTATGAATTAATGCATTTATAAGTTCATGAGTTTATAAGTGTATGAATTTATGAGTTAAGAGTTTATAAGTTTAAATGAGTAAGAGTTCAGAGTTTATTCATTTATGAGTTTGAGTTCATAAGTGTATGAATTCATGAGTTTATAAGTGTATGAGTTTATAAGTGTACGAGTTTATGAGTTTAAAGTTTAAATTAGTTTGAAGTTTAAAGTTTAAATAAGTTTGAAGTTTAAATTAGTTTGAAGTTTAAAGTTTAATTTAGTTTGAAGTTTAATTTAGTTTAAAGTAGATAGATAGATAGATAGATAGATAGATAGATGGATAAGTGTCATAGATAGATGAGTTTATTAGTTTGAATGAGTCTCAATGGCTCATATAGTATATAGAATGGCAGTTTGATTCAGTCTAGGGTTTCAAGGGATTTACATTTGAATTTTTGACAGTTGGGGAGTTTGAAAATCTGAAGATTCCGCAATGTAAAGTCAATGGGAGTTTTTTCCGAGTTTGATCGTAGTTTTTAGGAAAACCGTAAGTCCGATCAGTTAGAAAAGATATAGCAACTAACTTCAGACCAGTCCAAAGGTCTAGTCTGAGTTTGGAGTTTGTAGAGTTAAAGCTCTAGGAGGAGTAGCAGTCAACAGTTTTCTAAGAAGAATAATAATAATAATAACTAGAAAAAGTTCGTCGAGACAAACTTTAAGTTGGCTTGTGAAAGTTTGGACCGCAAAGTTTGAAGAAGTTTAAAGTAGTTTGAAGTTTAAATTAGTTTAAAGTAGTTTATAGTTTAACTTAGTTTAAAGTTTAAAATAGTTTAAATTAATTTAAAGTTTAAATTAGTTTGAATTTTAAAGTAGTTTGAAGTTTAAATTAGTTTGAAAGTTAAAGTAGTTTAAAGTTTAAATAAGTTTGAATTTTAAAGTAGTTTGAAGTTTAAATTAGTTTAAAGTAGTTTCAAGTTTTAAATAGTTTAAAGTTCAAAGTAGTTTAAAGGTTAAAGTATAGTTTCAAGTAATTAAATGTTGCAAGGGTGTTTCTAGTGGGTTGCTAGGTGGTTTCTAAGGTATTTTGAGTGGTTGCTAGGGTGTTCTGGGTGGTTGCTAGGGTGTTCTAGGGTATTTTAGGTGGTTGCTAGGGTGTTGTCAGGGTGTTCTAAGGTATTTTGGGTGGTTGCTATGGTGTTGCTATGGTGTTCTAAGGTATTTTGGGTGGTTGCTAGGGTGTTGCTAGGGTGTTCTAAGGTATTTTTGGTGGTTGCTAGGGTGTTCTAAGGTATTTTGGGTGGTTGCTATGGTGTTGCTAGGGTGTTCTAAGGTATTTTGGGTGGTTGCTAGGGTGTTGCTAGGATGTTCTGAGGTATTTCGGGTGGTTGCTAGGGTGTTGCTAGGGTGTTCTAAGGTATTTTTGGTGGTTGCTAGGGTGTTCTAAGGTATTTTGGGTGGTTGCTATGGTGTTGCTAGGGTGTTCTAAGGTATTTTGGGTGGTTGCTATTTTGGGTGGTTGCTAGGGTGTTGCTAGGGTGTTATAAGGCATTTTGGGTGGTTGCTAGGGTGTTCTAAGGTATTTTGGGTGGTTGCTATGGTGTTCTAAGGTATTTTGGGTGGTTGCTAGGGTGTTGCTAGGATGTTCTGAGGTATTTCGGGTGGTTGCTAGGGTGTTGCTAGGGTGTTCTAAGGTATTTTTGGTGGTTGCTAGGGTGTTCTAAGGTATTTTGGGTGGTTGCTATGGTGTTGCTAGGGTGTTCTGAGGTATTTCGGGTGGTTGCTAGGGTGTTCTGGGTGGTTGCTAGGGTGTTCTAAGGTATTTTGGGTGGTTGCTTGGGTGTTCTGGGTGGTTGCTATGGTGTTGCTATGGTGTTCTAAGGTATTTTGGGTGGTTGCTAGGGTGTTGCTAGGATGTTCTGAGGTATTTCGGGTGGTTGCTAGGGTGTTCTAAGGTATTTTTGGTGGTTGCTAGGGTGTTGCAAGGTATTTTGGGTGGTTGCTATGGTGTTGCTAGGGTGTTCTAATGTATTTTGGGTGGTTGCTAGGGTGTTCTAAGGTATTTTGGGTGGTTGCTAGGGTGTTGCTAGGGTGTTATAAGGCATTTTGGGTGGTTGCTAGGGTGTTCTAAGGTATTTTGGGCGGTTGCTAGGGTGTTCTGGGTGGTTGCTAGGGTGTTCTAAGGTATATTATGTGGTTGCTAGGGTGTTCTAAGGTATTGTGGGTGGTTGCTATGGTGTTGCTAGGGTGTTCTAAGGTATTTCAGTTGGTTTCTAGGGTGTTCTGGGTGGTTGCTATACAGTTGCTAGAGTGTTCTGGGTGTTTGCTATGGTGAACTATTTATGAGTTTAAAAGTTCATAAGTGTATGAATTCATTAGAGTTCATACGTGTATGAATTAATGCATTTATAAGTTCATGAGTTTATAAGTGTATGAATTTATGAGTTTAGAGTTTATAAGTTTAAATGAGTAAGAGTTCAGAGTTTATTAATTTATGAGTTTGAGTTCATAAGTGTATGAATTCATGAGTTTATAAGTGTATGAGTTTATAAGTGTACGAGTTTATGAGTTTAAAGTTTAAATTAGTTTGAAGTTTAAAGTTTAAATAAGTTTAAAGTTTAAATAAGTTTGAAGTTTAAATTAGTTTGAAGTTTAAAGTTTAATTTAGTTTGAGGTTTAATTTAGTTTAAAGTAGATAGATAGATAGTTTAGTTAGAAAGATAGATATAGATAGATAGATTAGTTAGAAAGATAGATAGATATATTAGTTAGAAAGATAGATAGATTAGTTAGAAAGATAGATAGATAGATTATTTAGAAAGATAGATAGATAGATAGAGAGATAGATAGGTTATTTAGAAAGATAGATAGATAGATAGATAGATAGATAGATAGATAGATAGATAGATAGATAGATAGATAGATAGATAGATAGATAGATAGATGGATGAGTGTCATAGATAGATGAGTTTATTAGTTTGAATGAGTCTCAATGGCTCATATAGTATATAGAATGGCAGTTTGATTCAGTCTAGGGGTTCATTAGTGTATGAATCCATGAGAGTTCATTAGTGTATGAATTCATGAGAGTTCATTAGTGTATGAATTCATGAGAGTTCATTAGTGTATGAATCCATGAGAGTTCATTAGTGTATGAATCCATGAGAGTTCATTAGTGTATGAATCCATGAGAGTTCATTAGTGTATGAATCCATGAGAGTTCATTAGTGTATGAATCCATGAGAGTTCATTAGTGTATGAATTCATGAGAGTTCATTAGTGTATGAATTCATGAGAGTTCATTAGTGTATGAATTCATGAGAGTTCATTAGTGTATGAATTCATGAGTTTCTATGTTTATGAGTTTATAAGTGTATAAATTCATGAGATTTTAAGTTTAAATGAGTAAGAGTTCAGAGTTGATTAATTTATGAGTTTAGAGTTTATAAGTTTAAATGAGTAAGTGTCCAGAGTTTATTAACTTATGAGTTTAATAGTTTATGAGAGTTTATAAGAGTATGGGTTTATGAATTTAGAGTTTATGAGTTTAGAGTTTATAAGTTTAAATGAGTCTAAGAGTTCAAGTTTAGAGTTTATTAATTTATTATGAGTTTAAGAGTTTAAGATTAGATAGTTAGAAGTGTCATTGATGAGTTCATTAGTTTAAATGAGTCTCAATGGCTCATATAGTGTATAGAATGGCAGTTTGAGTCCAGGGCTTCAAGGGATTTAGATTTGAAATTTTGACAGTTGGGGAGTTTGACAGTCTGAACATTCCGCAATGTTAAGTCAATGGGATTTTCAAATGGTTTTTTTCGAGTTTTGATCGTCATTTTTAGGAAAACCGTAAGTCCGATCAGTTAGAAAAGATATAGCACACTAAGTGAGAACAGTTTGAGTGTCCGTGCCGAGTTTGGAGTATGTGGAGTTAAAGCTCTAGGAGGAGTTAGAGTCAGAAATTTTAGGGGGCAGAAGAAGAATAATAACTAGAAAAAGTTCGTCGAGACAAACTTTAAGTTGGCTTGTGAAAGTTTGGAACAGAAAGTTTGAAGAAGTTTAAATTAGTTTGAAAATTTAAATTAGTTTGAAATTTAAAGTAGTTTAAAGTTTAAATTAGTTTGAATTTTAAAGTAGTTTGAATTTTAATTTAGTTTAAAGTTTAAAGTAGTTTGAAGTTTAAATTAGTTTAAAGTTTAAAGTATAGTTTGAAGTAATTTAAAGTTGCTACGGTGTTTCTAGTGGGTTGCTATGGTGTTCAGGGTGGTTGTTAGGCAGTTGCTATGGTGTTCTGGGTGGTTGCTAGGCAGTTGCTAGGGTGTTCTGCGTGGTTGCTAGGGTGTTGCTAGGCGGTTGCTAGGGTGTTCTGGGTGGTTGCTAGGGTGTTGCTAGGCGGTTGCTAGGGTATTCTGGGTGGTTGCTAGGGTGTTGCTAGGCGGTTGCTAGGGTGTTCTGGGTGGTTGCTAGGTGGTTGCTAGGGTGTTATGGGTGGTTGCTAGGGTGTTCTAGGTGGTTGCTAGGGTGTTGATAGGCGGTTGCTAGGGTATTCTGGGTGGTTGCTAGGGTGTTCTGGGTGGTTGCTAGGGTGTTTTAGGTGGTTGCTATGGTATTCTGGGTGGTTGCTATGGTGTTACTAGGTGGTTGGTAGTGTTCATCTATGGTTACTATAGAGTTTTTATAATGTTCATGGCATGATTTAGCACTTAGCTAATCAATATTAGCATGTAGCTATTCACAGCTAGCATGTTAAGCATGTTGAAAGTCCTGTGTGCTAGCATGAGTCAAAAGACCCAACCCCTATCGCGATACAATGTTCTGATGCTGAGATATAGCTGTTACAAAATGGTTGCTAGGGTACTCTGTTTGGTTGCTAGGGAGTGGCTTTGCTGCTGCCAATCATGAAACTCCAAAGGCTGCTTGTCAGTATGAATGATATAAACCAACCCCCATCTCTATACCATGTTCTGATGCAGAGATGTAGGTCTTGCAAAATGGTTGCTAGGGTACTCTGTTTGGTTGCTAGGGAGTGGCTTGGCAGCTGCCAATCATGAAACTCCAAAGGCTGCTTGTCAGTATGAATGATATAAACCAACTCCCATGCCTCTGTGACATTCAGAATGGACGATATTCCTCTTTGGATTTTGGTTGCTAAGGTGCTCGTCAATGGTTGCTAGGGCGTGGCTAGGAAGTGTTGAGGTGATTCATGATTGGCTGTTTGCTGCCCCGAGTCAAACGAGACCACCCTCATGTTTCTATGACAATTCAGTCCAGAGATATCCCTTCGATCTCTTTCAATGGAAGTCTATGGGAGTTGTTGCTAAGGGTGCTCTAAATGGTTGCTAGGGCGTGGCTTGATAGCTTCACAATGATCCTGAGAGACTGATTGGTCGTCTGAGAAAATTGAGCCCGCCCCCTTGTCTCTATTACACTGTGACTCAGAGCTATGTTCAATACAAAATCACAATACAATTTACCATAGTAGGAAAAACGCATGCATTTCATGGGCCGTCCTACACCATAGTAAGTCAATGGGGCAACTTTGGGCCGCTCCTGCCCCCCAGGGGTGCAACTTTTACCCCATTGTGAGGTATGTTCTTACAGAGCCTACCAGCCTCATCAAATGTGGAAAATTACAAGTTTCTGAGAAATCATCGGTCAGTGCTACGTGTCGTCAAAGTTTGTGGCAGTGTTAAGTCTATGGGATTTTTTTTACCTAATTATTTGCCCCTGGGGCGAACACCGTACCCCCGATCGCTAAGAAAAGTCACAGCACACCTCTCCTAAATAATCCGCACAATTTGACGCCTCAATCAGGGGTGTGTGATGTCGGCGTGTATTTTTTAACAGATAATTACTGTGGAGTTTTTATTTGGAGTTTTTATAGAGTTTTTATAGAGTTTTTATAGAGTTATTTAGTATGGCACGAGGCCTGCGGCCTCGTGCCTATCGCCCACGGTTGCTAGGGTGCTGTAACTGGTTGCTATGGTGTGGCTTTGAAGATTTAGGGCCATTACTTATTGGCTGCTTGATAAAATAAATCCTCCTAGGGAGAGAGAGAGGTCTGCCTGACAGCAGGGCTGTCAGGCCCTTTTGTGTCTGTGTGAAAATGACAGTTGGGATTTGAATTTTTGAAAGTTCCGCAATGTAAAGTCAATGGGAGTTTTTTCCGAGTTTGATCGCAGTTTTTAGGAAAACCGTAAGTCCGATCAGTTAGAAAAGATATAGCAACTCGAGTCAGAACAGTTTGAGTGTCCGTGCCGAGTTTGGAGTATGTGGAGTTAAAGCTCTAGGAGGAGTTAGAGTTTGAAATTTTAGTCTCAGAAAAAGAATAATAATAATAATAACTAGAAAAAGTTCGTCGAGACAAACTTTAAGTTGGCTTGTGAAAGTTTGGACCGCAAAGTTTGAAGAAGTTTAAAGTAGTTTGAAGTTTAAATTAGTTTAAAGTTTAAATTAGTTTGAAGTTTAAATTAGTTTAAAGTAGTTTATAGTTTAACTTAGTTTAAAGTTTAAAATAGTTTAAATTAATTTGAAGTTTAAATTAGTTTGAAAATGTAAATTAGTTTGAAATTTAAAGTAGTTTAAAGTTTAAATTAGTTTGAATTTTAAAGTAGTTTGAATTTTAATTTAGTTTAAAGTTTAAAGTAGTTTGAAGTTTAAATTAGTTTAAAGTTTAAAGTATAGTTTGAAGTAATTTAAAGTTGCTACAGTGTTTCTAGTGGGTTGCTATGGTGTTCTGGGTGGTTGTTAGGCAGTTGCTAGGGTGTTCTGGGTGGTTGCTAGGGTGTTCTGGTTGGTTGTTAGGTGGTTGCTAGGGTGTTCTGGGTGGTTGCTATGGTGTTCTGGGTGGTTGCAAGGCAGTTGCTAGGGTGTTCTGGGTGGTTGCTATGGTGTTGCTAGGGTGTTCTAAGGTATTTTGGGTGGTTGCTAGGGTGTTCTGGGTGGTTGCTATGGTGTTGCTAGGATGTTTTAAGGTATTTTGGGTGGTTGCTAGGGTGTTCTGGGTGGTTGCTATAGTGTTGCTAGGATGTTCTAAGGTATTTTGGGTGGTTGCTAGGGTGTTGTTAGGGTGTTCTAAGGTATTTTGTTTGGTTGCTATGGTGTTGCTAGGGTGTTCTAAGGTATTTTGGGTGGTTGCTAGGTAGTTGCTAGGGTGTTCTGGGTGGTTGTTAGGCGGTTGCTAGGGTGTTCTAGGTGGTTGCTATGGTGTTCTGGGTGGTTGCTAGGGTGTTCTGGGTGGTTGCTAGGGTGTTGCTAGGCGGTTGCTAGGGTGTTCTGGGTGGTTGCTAGGGTGTTGCTAGGCGGTTGCTAGGGTATTCTGGGTGGTTGCTAGGGTGTTGCTAGGCGGTTGCTAGGGTATTCTGGGTGGTTGCTAGGGTGTTGCTAGGGTGTTCTGGGTGGTTGCTAGGGTGTTGCTAGGGTGTTCTGGGTGGTTGCTATGGTGTTGCTAGGCGGTTGCTAGTGTGTTTTAGGTGGTTGCTATGGTATTCTGGGTGGTTGCTATGGTGTTACTAGGTGGTTGGTAGTGTTCATCTATGGTTACTATAGAGTTTTTATAATGTTCATGGCATGATTTAGCACTTAGCTAATCAATATTAGCATGTAGCTATTCACAGCTAGCATGTTAAGCATGTTGAAAGTCCTGTGTGCTAGCATGAGTCAAAAGACCCAACCCCTATCGCGATACAATGTTCTGATGCTGAGATATAGCTGTTACAAAATGGTTGCTAGGGTACTCTGTTTGGTTGCTAGGGAGTGGCTTTGCTGCTGCCAATCATGAAACTCCAAAGGCTGCTTGTCAGTATGAATGATATAAACCAACCCCCATCTCTATACCATGTTCTGATGCAGAGATGTAGGTCTTGCAAAATGGTTGCTAGGGTACTCTGTTTGGTTGTTAGGGAGTGGCTTGGCAGCTGCCAATCATGAAACTCCAAAGGCTGCTTGTCAGTATGAATGATATAAACCAACTCCCATGCCTCGGTGACATTCAGAATGGACGATATTCCTCTTTGGATTTTGGTTGCTAAGGTGCTCGACAATGGTTGCTAGGGCGTGGCTAGGAAGTGTTGAGGTGATTCATGATTGGCTGTTTGCTGCCCCGAGTCAAACGAGACCACCCTCATGTTTCTATGACACTTCTATCCGGAGATATCCCTTTGATCTCTTTCAATGGAAGTCTATGGGAGTTGTTGCTAAGGGTGCTCTAAATGGTTGCTAGGGCGTGGCTTAATAGCTTCACAATGATCCTGAGAGACTGATTGGTCGTCCGAGTAAAATGAGCCCGCCCCCTTGTCTCTACGACACTGTGATCCAGAGTTATGTTCAATATAAATGCGGTTTCTATGGTGTAGGACGGCCCATTTCATGGGCCGTCCTACACCATAGTAAGTCAATGGGGCAACTTTGGGCAGCTCCTGCCCCCCAGGGGTGCAACTTTTACCCCATTGTGAGGTATGTTCTTACAGAGCCTGCCAGCCTCATCAAATGTGGTAAATTACAAGTTTCTGAGAAATCATCGGTCAGTGCTACGTGTCGTCAAAGTTTGTGGCAGTGTTAAGTCTATGGGATTTTTTTACCCAATTATTTGCCCCTGGGGCGAACACCGTACCCCCGATCGCTAAGAAAAGTCACAGCACACCTCTCCTCAATAATCCGCACAATTTGACGCCTCAATCAGGGGTGTGTGATGTCGGCGTGTATTTTTTAACAGATAATTACTGTGGAGTTTTTATTTGGAGTTTTTATAGAGTTTTTATAGAGTTTTTATGGAGTTATTTAGTATGGCACGAGGCCTGCGGCCTCGTGCCTATCGCCCACGGTTGCTAGGGTGCTGTAACTGGTTGCTATGGTGTGGCTTTGAAGATTTAGGGCCATTACTTATTGGCTGCTTGATAAAATAAATCCTCCTAGGGAGAGAGAGAGGTCTGCCTGACAGCAGGGCTGTCAGGCCCTTTTGTGTCTGTGTGAAAATGACAGTTGGGATTTGAATTTTTGAAAGTTCCGCAATGTAAAGTCAATGGGAGTTTTTTCCGAGTTTGATCGCAGTTTTTAGGAAAACCGTAAGTCCGATCAGTTAGAAAAGATATAGCAACTCGAGTCAGAACAGTTTGAGTGTCCGTGCCGAGTTTGGAGTATGTGGAGTTAAAGCTCTAGGAGGAGTTAGAGTTTGAAATTTTAGTCTCAGAAAAAGAATAATAATAATAACTAGAAAAAGTTCGTCGAGACAAACTTTAAGTTGGCTTGTGAAAGTTTGGACCGCAAAGTTTGAAGAAGTTTAAAGTAGTTTATAGTTTAACTTAGTTTGAAGTTTAAATTAGTTTGAAAGTTAAAGTAGTTTAAAGTTTAAATAAGTTTGAATTTTAAAGTAGTTTGAAGTTTAAATTAGTTTAAAGTAGTTTCAAGTTTTAAATAGTTTAAAGTTCAAAGTAGTTTAAAGGTTAAAGTATAGTTTCAAGTAATTAAATGTTGCAAGGGTGTTTCTAGTGGGTTGCTAGGTGGTTTCTAAGGTATTTTGAGTGGTTGCTAGGGTGTTCTGGGTGGTTGCTAGGGTGTTCTAGGGTATTTTAGGTGGTTGCTAGGGTGTTGTTAGGGTGTTCTAAGGTTTTTTGGGTGGTTGCTATGGTGTTGCTATGGTGTTCTAAAGTATTTTGGGTGGTTGCTAGGGTGTTGCTAGGATATTCTGAGGTATTTCGGGTGGTTGCTAGGGTGTTGCTAGGGTGTTCTAAGGTATTTTTGGTGGTAGCTAGGGTGTTCTAAGGTATTTTGGGTGGTTGCTATGGTGTTGCTAGGGTGTTCTAAGGTATTTTGGGTGGTTGCTAGGGTGTTGCTAGGATGTTCTGAGGTATTTCGGGTGGTTGCTAGGGTGTTGCTAGGGTGTTCTAAGGTATTTTTGGTGGTTGCTAGGGTGTTCTAAGGTATTTTGGGTGGTTGCTATGGTGTTGCTAGGGTGTTCTAAGGTATTTTGGGTGGTTGCTAGGGTGTTCTAAGGTATTTTGGGTGGTTGCTAGGGTGTTGCTAGGGTGTTATAAGGCATTTTGGGTGGTTGCTAGGGTGTCCTAAGGTATTTTGGGTGGTTGCTATGGTGTTGCTATGGTGTTCTAAGGTATTTTGGGTGGTTGCTAGGGTGTTGCTAGGATGTTCTGAGGTATTTCGGGTGGTTGCTAGGGTGTTGCTAGGGTGTTCTAAGGTATTTTTGGTGGTTGCTAGGGTGTTCTAAGGTATTTTGAGTGGTTGCTATGGTGTTGCTAGGGTGTTCTAAGGTATTTTGGGTGGTTGCTAGGGTGTTCTAAGGTATTTTGGGTGGTTGCTAGGGTGTTCTGGGTGGTTGCTAGGGTGTTCTAAGGTATTTTGGGTGGTTGCTAGGGTGTTCTAAGGTATTTTGGGTGGTTGCTAGGGTGTTCTGGGTGGTTGCTAGGGTGTTCTAAGGTATTTTGGGTGGTTGCTAGGGTGTTCTGGGTGGTTGCTATGGTGTTGCTATGGTGTTCTAAGGTATTTTGGTTGGTTGCTAGGGTGTTGCTAGGATGTTCTTAGGTATTTCGGGTGGTTGCTAGGGTGTTCTAAGGTATTTTTGGTGGTTGCTAGGGTGTTGCTAGGGTGTTCTAAGGTATTTTGGGTGGTTGCTATGGTGTTGCTAGGGTGTTCTAATGTATTTTGGGTGGTTGCTAGGGTGTTCTAAGGTATTTTGGGTGCTTGCTAGGGTGTTGCTAGGGTGTTATAAGGCATTTTGGGTGGTTGCTAGGGTGTTCTAAGGTATTTTGGGCGGTTGCTAGGGTGTTCTGGGTGGTTGCTAGGGTGTTCTAAGGTATTGTGGGTGGTTGCTATGGTGTTGCTAGGGTGTTCTAAGGTATTTCAGTTGGTTTCTAGGGTGTTCTGGGTGGTTGCTATGCAGTTGCTAGAGTGTTCTGGGTGTTTGCTATGGTGAACTATTTATGAGTTTAAAAGTTCATAAGTGTATGAATTCATGAGAGTTCATACGTGTATGAATTAATGCATTTATAAGTTCATGAGTTTATAAGTGTATGAATTTATGAGTTTAGAGTTTATAAGTTTAAATGAGTAAGAGTTCAGAGTTTATTCATTTATGATTTTGAGTTCATAAGTGTATGAATTCATGAGTTTATAAGTGTATGAGTTTATAAGTGTACGAGTTTATGAGTTTAAAGTTTAAATTAGTTTGAAGTTTAAAGTTTAAATAAGTTTTAAGTTTAAAGTTTAAATAAGTTTGAAGTTTAAAGTTTAATTTAGTTTGAAGTTTAATTTAGTTTAAAGTAGATAGATAGATAGATAGATAGATGAGTGTCATAGATAGATGAGTTTATTAGTTTGAATGAGTCTCAATGGCTCATATAGTGTATAGAATGGCAGTTTGATTCAGTCTAGGGTTTCAAGGGATTTACATTTGAATTTTTGACAGTTGGGGAGTTTGAAAATCTGAAGATTCCGCAATGTAAAGTCAATGGGAGTTTTTTCCGAGTTTGATCGTAGTTTTTAGGAAAACCGTAAGTCCGATCAGTTAGAAAAGATATAGCAACTAACTTCAGACCAGTCCAAAGGTCTAGTCTGAGTTTGGAGTTTGTAGAGTTAAAGCTCTAGGAGGAGTAGCAGTCAACAGTTTTCTAAGAAGAATAATAATAATAACTAGAAAAAGTTCGTCGAGACAAACTTTAAGTTGGCTTGTGAAAGTTTGGACCGCAAAGTTTGAAGAAGTTTAAAGTAGTTTGAAGTTTAAATTAGTTTAAAGTTTAAATTAGTTTGAAGTTTAAATTAGTTTAAAGTAGTTTATAGTTTAACTTAGTTTAAAGTTTAAAATAGTTTAAATTAATTTAAAGTTTAAATTAGTTCGAATTTTAAAGTAGTTTGAAGTTTAAATTAGTTTGAAAGTTAAAGTAGTTTAAAGTTTAAATAAGTTTGAATTTTAAAGTAGTTTGAAGTTTAAATTAGTTTAAAGTAGTTTCAAGTTTTAAATAGTTTAAAGTTCAAAGTAGTTTAAAGGTTAAAGTATAGTTTCAAGTAATTAAATGTTGCAAGGGTGTTTCTAGTGGGTTGCTAGGTGGTTTCTAAGGTATTTTGAGTGGTTGCTAGGGTGTTCTGGGTGGTTGCTAGGGTGTTCTAGGGTATTTTAGGTGGTTGCTAGGGTGTTGTCAGGGTGTTCTAAGGTATTTTGGGTGGTTGCTATGGTGTTGCTATGGTGTTCTAAGGTATTTTGGGTGGTTGCTAGGGTGTTGCTAGGGTGTTCTAAGGTATTTTGGGTGGTTGCTAGGGTGTTGCTAGGATGTTCTGAGGTATTTCGGGTGGTTGCTAGGGTGTTCTAAGGTATTTTTGGTGGTTGCTAGGGTGTTCTAAGGTATTTTGGGTGGTTGCTATGGTGTTGCTAGGGTGTTCTAAGGTATTTTGGGTGGTTGCTAGGGTGTTGCTAGGATGTTTTGAGGTATTTTGGGTGGTTGCTAGGGTGTTGCTAGGGTGTTCTAAGGTATTTTTGGTGGATGCTAGGGTGTTGCTAGGGTGTTCTAAGGTATTTTGGGTGGTTGCTAGGGTGTTGCTAGGGTGTTATAAGGCATTTTGGGTGGTTGCTAGGGTGTTGTTAGGGTGTTCTAAGGTATTTTGGGTGGTTGCTATGGTGTTGCTATGGTGTTCTAAGGTATTTTGGGTGGTTGCTAGGGTGTTGCTAGGATGTTATGAGGTATTTCGGGTGGTTGCTAGGGTGTTGTAAGGTATTTTGGGTGGTTGCTAGGGTGTTGCTAGGGTGTTCTAAGGTATTTTGGGTGGTTGCTATGGTGTTGCTATGGTGTTCTAATGTATTTTGGGTGGTTGCTAGTGTGTTCTAAGGTATTTTGGGTGGTTGCTAGGGTGTTGCTAGGGTGTTATAAGGCATTTTGGGTGGTTGCTAGGGTGTTCTAAGGTATTTTGGGCGGTTGCTAGGGTGTTCTGGGTGGTTGCTAGGGTGTTCTAAAGTATATTATGTGGTTGCTAGGGTGTTCTAAGGTATTGTGGGTGGTTGCTAGGGTGTTCTAAGGTATTTTGGGCGGTTGCTAGGGTGTTCTGGGTGGTTGCTAGGGTGTTCTAAGGTATATTATGTGGTTGCTAGGGTGTTCTAAGGTATTTTGGGTGGTTGCTATGGTGTTGCTATGGTGTTCTAATGTATTTTGGGTGGTTGCTAGGGTGTTCTAAGGTATTTTGGGTGGTTGCTAGGGTGTTGCTAGGGTGTTATAAGGCATTTTGGGTGGTTGCTAGGGTGTTCTAAGGTATTTTGGGCGGTTGCTAGGGTGTTCTGGGTGGTTGCTAGGGTGTTCTAAGGTATTTTTGGTGGTTGCTAGGGTGTTGCTAGGGTGTTATAAGGCATTTTGGGTGGTTGCTAGGGTGTTCTAAGGTATTTTGGGCGGTTGCTAGGGTGTTCTGGGTGGTTGCTAGGGTGTTCTAAGGTATATTATGTGGTTGCTAGGGTGTTCTAAGGTATTGTGGGTGGTTGCTATGGTGTTGCTAGGGTGTTCTAAGGTATTTCAGTTGGTTTCTAGGGTGTTCTGGGTGGTTGCTATGCAGTTGCTAGAGTGTTCTGGGTGTTTGCTATGGTGAACTATTTATGAGTTTAAAAGTTCATAAGTGTATGAATTCATGAGAGTTCATACGTGTATGAATTAATGCATTTATAAGTTCATGAGTTTATAAGTGTATGAATTTATGAGTTTAGAGTTTATAAGTTTAAATGAGTAAGAGTTCAGAGTTTATTCATTTATGAGTTTGAGTTCATAAGTGTATGAATTCATGAGTTTATAAGTGTATGAGTTTATAAGTGTACGAGTTTATGAGTTTAAAGTTTAAATTAGTTTGAAGTTTAAAGTTTAAATAAGTTTGAAGTTTAAAGTTTAAATAAGTTTCAAGTTTAAATTAGTTTGAAGTTTAAAGTTTAATTTAGTTTGAAGTTTAATTTAGTTTAAAGTAGATAGATAGATAGATGGATAAGTGTCATAGATAGATGAGTTTATTAGTTTGAATGAGTCTCAATGGCTCATATAGTATATAGAATGGCAGTTTGATTCAGTCTAGGGTTTCAAGGGATTTACATTTGAATTTTTGACAGTTGGGGAGTTTGAAAATCTGAAGATTCCGCAATGTAAAGTCAATGGGAGTTTTTTCCGAGTTTGATCGTAGTTTTTAGGAAAACCGTAAGTCCGATCAGTTAGAAAAGATATAGCAACTAACTTCAGACCAGTCCAAAGGTCTAGTCTGAGTTTGGAGTTTGTAGAGTTAAAGCTCTAGGAGGAGTAGCAGTCAACAGTTTTCTAAGAAGAATAATAATAATAATAATAATAAGTTTAAGTACAATATCAGTAAGTTGGCTCTCCAAGCCAACTTAATAAGTTTAAGTACAATATCAGTAAGTTGGCTCTCCAAGCCAACTTAATAATAATAAGTTTAAGTACAATATCAGTAAGTTGGCTCTCACAAGCCAACTTAATAAGTTTAAGTACAATATCAGTAAGTTGGCTCTCCAAGCCAACTTAATAATAATAATAATAAGTTTAAGTACAATATCAGTAAGTTGGCTCTCCAAGCCAACTTAATAATAAGTTTAAGTACAATATCAGTAAGTTGGCTCTCCAAGCCAACTTAATAATAATAATAATAAGTTTAAATAGGATTTCAGTAAGTTGGCTCTCACAAGCCAACTTAATAATAATAATAAGTTTAAGTACAATATCAGTAAGTTGGCTCTCCAAGCCAACTTAATAATAATAATAATAATAATAAGTTTAAATAGGATTTCAGTAAGTTGGCTCTCACAAGCCAACTTAATAATAATAAGTTTAAATAGGATTTCAGTAAGTTGGCTCTCACAAGCCAACTTAATAATAATAATAAGTTTAAATAGGATTTCAGTAAGTTGGCTCTCCAAGCCAACTTAATGAACCGCTGCGACGATCAGAAGCACTCAGATGCTCACAGAAACAGTGTATTTATAGAGCTGTGTGTGTGTGTGTGTGTGTGTGGGGTCACTCACAATCTCTGTATGCGCGTGACGATGGTGTTGAACGCTGCCTGGACGTCAGCAGGAGAGCAGGTCGACACGATGGACTGAGTGTGTTTCTGCAGCCGCTCCGACACATACTGAACAACACAACAACACACACCTCAGCTGAAACACGCCTGTACTCTAACACTGCACTGATGAGGAGAGCGTATGAAGCCCATGTGAGAGACGGACTCACACACTAAAATAAATGATCATAAACACACCTGTAAATTGATTTATGGACAGTAATGAATAATTACTATGCAGAACTACAACATTTACATTTCTGTATTCAGGGTTACATCATACAGTTCCACACACACACACCTGCCCCTGCCAGTCCACTGTGTTGATGAGGATGATATTCTCCGGGAGCCTCTCGTCTGAGATCAGGATCTGATTGAGCTGGTCGTACACTGATTTCCTGGGCACCTGAACGACACACACGACTCACGCTAGTCAGTCTTCATCTATACAGCGCTGTAACAGCACAGAGTGTTTCACAGCAGCTTTACAGTGATAACAGGAGATTACAGTAACAGAGGTTGTTTAGGCTTTACAGCAGCTCTAGAATAAAGTTATTGTCCAGATAAAGTTAGTTTTGATTGAGTCACTTCCGTTGTAAAGATCATTAGTGATTAACTCAGGGGCCGCTAACACGACACCGCTCTACTGAAGACAGAAACTTTAATGTGTTCTGGCCGTTCATCCGCACACAGCAGTGTTTGAGCTCCAGAACACACACTCTGAAACAGGATCCAAGGGGCGAGCGCTGAAAATGTTTTAAACCTGATCATCTCCGCGTAAACTTCAAAAACAGGAATCTGTGTAAACGCTGGTGCACATCACGTGTTCAGACTATAGATATGCGCGTTTGAATATATATGTGTATAGTCTTTCTTTACAAAGTGACATCACCAAACCACTGCATAATGCAGAATAAAGCTTCAACCCCAGACGTTTCCAAACCGCACAGCACTGAGGACTTTAGGAACTTCTTTATTTAAAACAGGGATGCTCATATTGACCGCTCAACCGCTAACAGAAAGTAAACATTTTGACCGATTCATACTATCAGTTAAACGGTCAAAAGGTTTTTTGTTTGTTTGTTTCTTAAAGCTTTTTTGTTTAGTTTGCTGCATGAGTTAAACAAATACTATATAGCCTATATTTGTAAACTGACACTATCAAAAGGTTTCAGTGTTTTCTTTTTGTCATCTTAATTTGGTAATTATTTAATTTTAAACAAAATATTTAGTGTTGGCCTATTTTATGTTTTTTATTTATATTATTTTATTCAGTTTTTCTCTGTTGTCAGTGTCAGAAATGCTGCAGGTGTGTGATGTGAACCCAGACTCTGTTGTTGATCTGTTCTGCTGTTTGCACGTTAAAATAAACCCGTAAAAATAATTGTTTGTATTTTTAACGGGTCACACACACTCGTCAATTTTATTTTTATTTAATGCCAATTCAATATTATAATCTTATCAGTTAACGGTTAATACTCGGATAACGAGATGTTACATGAAAATTAACCAAAATGAGCAGATGGATAATATTTGAGACAATGATAACTATGCACCCGTGTACAGACGCACTGCTCCTGTCTGATCTATCCCAGAGTTCAGTGTGATCCTCAGAGACGCACCCGTGTACAGACGCACTGCTCCTGTCTGATCTATCCCAGAGTTCAGTGTGATCCTCAGAGACGCACCCGTGTACAGACGCACTGCTCCTGTCTGATCTATCCCAGAGTTCAGTGTGATCCTCAGAGACGCACCTGTGTGTTGAACCTGCTGTCGGGGGGGAACTCGCTGTCCACGCTGGCTCTGGAGTTCTGCCGGTCCTTCACGGACGAGCTGCGCGTGCGCCGATGGACCCTGTGCTCCGCTTTACTGCACAAACACAGAGATCTTCAGCACACACACAGATCACTACACTACACAACTCCACATTAAGCCTTCATGCGCCTGTCCCTCAGGGAAGTAAAGCGCTCATTCACTTGTCCGAGTTAAAAATAGGATTTCTGTGTGTTGTAAATACAATTTATTCTGAAGCAATATTCTCATCAGTGTTCAGTCAGTTTTGACTTTTGACATATATAAATAGCATATTTGTGATATTTTTACCTTTAATCTAATTAAATATATGCTTTATCTTTTATTTTAAATTCTTAAATTTGATCAATAAATTAAATTAGAATAACAAGACACTATAGGGCTGTTACCAATCAAATTAAATCACTTACACTAAAAAAAATTACAACTGCATTTAATAATGTTATAAGATTGTTTTAAATATTTTTTTGAATATACAAATAAGAAATGTTGGAAAGAATGATACTCTTAAACGAAACTAAAGCGCCAGTATGGGGCGGCAGGGGACCGTCTTCATGAGCGACTCATTGAGTCATTTATCCAAACGATTCGATCAAACGCTGATTCGTTCAGGAATGAAACGGTCGAGTGTTGCTGTGAGACGCGCTGTGGTTCTGCGGTGATATGTGGAACTATTCTCGCTGCTAAAATAGAACAAAAACAGTCAATATTTTATCTAAAATTTAAGTGACTTAATATTAATTACTTGTTTATTGAACTGTCATGAAATCAGTGTCACATTTTCAATCGTGAGGGTATTCAGCACTCGTGAGCCTCAACAGAAGCACAACCGGTTTACGTTAGCGTACATTATATATTATTATTCACTGTCAAATCGCGGCTTACACTAAATAAATGCAGAATCATTCTCGAGTTTTAGTGATTCCCTATTTATTTTATTATTGCAGTTTTAATCAGGCTAGTTTCCCGTCCGGGCAAGTAAACTGTAAACCCGGACCAGCGTTGCCGTCTGATGAAGCTCCGGATCCAGCGAGTGTGCCGGAGTGTGTGTGTGTGTGTGTGTGTGTGAGCCGTACCTGGGGCTCGTGTGGTTCTGGGAGTCAGTCTTGCCACCGGAGCTGTTCAATCGATCGCTGCTGGTCTCCGACACATCTGCCTTCACTTTCCCATGATGCTCTGCTTCAACCTCCTGCAGAAACACAGTCGGAGATGAAAAACTGAACACTTTTTATTTTCAATGTATAATCATTTGTTAACAAACTGTGATTTGTATATACATTTCTGAAATACATAACTTAGACAGTCACCTCTGATAACGGACTCGTGCATTTTCTGTAAAGCTGCTTTGAAACGATGTGTATTTTTCTTTATTTGATCAGGGACAATGCACAAAAAAACATTTGTCTAAAAAAAGAAGTGTGTCATGTGCCAGGTTATAGCAAAAAATGCTAATTTCTACCCGCTGTCCCTGGACAGGTTGATGTTATACTTACAAAAATTCATAAAATGTATACAGAATAATACATGGAAGCATTACTTCACTCACATCATAAAAAAACACTCTCTACTTCAGGAAACTTTCACTCACTCATTCACAGTTTATCATTCATATCACAGTCATTCAGTGTGTATGTGTATTGTGAAAAGCACTATACAAATAAATGAAAATGAAAATTGGAAGCAGTTCAGCTTCATATTTTTGTGGAAACACAATATATATATGAACATAGGTAGGGTAAATGCTGACAGAATATTCCTGCATGATGAATGTGTCTTTCATGCCATTCCTGGGGTTCGGGTTTGAAAGAAACATCATTGAGTCGCGTCTGCGTCGGAAGCAAAGGTCACAGGTCACAGCAGGCGGGCGGCTCACTTCCTACAGACATGAATAATGCAGGAAACTCACAGAGCGGGAAAGGCCAGGAGAGACGACATGTAGAGAGAGAGAGAGAGAGAGAGAGAGACAGAGAGAGAGAGAGACATAGAGAGAGAGAGAGACAGAGAGAGACAGAGAGAGAGAGAGAGAGAGACAGAGAGAGAGAGAGAGAGAGACAGAGAGAGAGAGAGAGACAGAGAGAGAGAGAGAGAGACAGAGAGACAGAGAGAGAGAGGGAGAGAGAGAGAGAGAGACAGAGAGACAGAGACAGAGAGAGAGAGAGAGAGAGAGACAGAGAGAGAGAGAGAAAGAGAGAGAGAGACAGAGACAGAGAGAGACA
Organism: Tiaroga cobitis; assembly: GCA_030578255.1. NCBI lineage: Eukaryota > Metazoa > Chordata > Actinopteri > Cypriniformes > Leuciscidae > Tiaroga > Tiaroga cobitis. The sequence goes on from CM060603.1 coordinate 45,757,755, forward strand.
GAGAGAGAGAGAGAGACAGAGATAGACAGACAGAGAGAGACAGAGACAGAGAGAGAGAGAGAGAGAGAGAGAGAGAGACAGAGAGAGAGAGAGACATAGAGAGAAAGAGAGAGAGAGAGAGAGAGAGAGACAGAGAGAGAGAGAGACATAGAGAGAGAGAGAGAGAGAGAGAGAGAGACAGAGAGAGAGAGAGAGAGACAGAGAGACAGAGAGAGAGAGGGAGAGAGAGAGAGAGAGACAGAGAGACAGAGACAGAGAGAGAGAGAGAGAGAGAGACAGAGAGAGAGAGAGAAAGAGAGAGAGAGACAGAGACAGAGAGAGACAGAGAGAGAGAGAGAGACAGAGATAGACAGACAGAGAGAGACAGAGACAGAGAGAGACAGAGAGAGAGAGAGAGACAGAGATAGACAGACAGAGAGAGACAGAGACAGAGAGAGAGAGAGACATAGAGAGAAAGAGAGCGAGAATGAGAGACTATTGTCATTCCCTCACAAACTACATCTCCCATAACTCCCTGCCGGACTCTTCATCCATTATCACGGTCACCTGTGTCTCATTATCTTGATTAGCTCGCCCCATATAAGCCTGGTTTCATGATCTGCGAGTCTTGTATGTTGTCTCACTGCAAGCACGAGCGTTCTCCTGGGTTTCGATCTTCTGTACGGTTGTCTTGGTTTCCTCAGTTTTGCCTGTGCCCTTTGACCCTGTTATTGTTTGG
>CM060603.1:45763472-45770972 GCA_030578255.1 Tiaroga cobitis
CTGCAACACCTGATCACACACCCGAACACACAACATCTCAGTCTCAAACTCACACCTGATCACACACCCGAACACACAACATCTCAGTCTCAAACTCACACCTGATCACACACCCGAACACTCAACATCTCAGCCTCAAACTCACACCTGATCACACACCCGAACACACAACATCTCAGTCTCAAACTCACACCTGATCACACACCCGAACACACAACATCTCAGTCTCAAACTCACACCTGATCACACACCCGAACACACAACATCTCAGTCTCAAACTCACACCTGATCACACACCCGAACACACAACATCTCAGTCTCAAACTCACACCTGATCACACACCCGAACACACAACATCTCAGTCTCAAACTCACACCTGATCACACACCCGAACACACAACATCTCAGTCTCAAACTCACACCTGATCACACACCCGAACACACAACATCTCAGTCTCAAACTCACACCTGATCACACACCCGAACACTCAACATCTCAGTCTCAAACTCACACCTGATCACACACCCGAACACACAACATCTCAGTCTCAAACTCACACCTGATCACACACCCGAACACACAACATCTCAGCCTCAAACTCACACCTGATCACACACCCGAACACACAACATCTCAGCCTCAAACTCACACCTGATCACACACCCGAACACTCAACATCTCAGCCTCAAACTCACACCTGATCACACACCCGAACACTCAACATCTCAGTCTCAAACTCACACCTGATCACACACCCGAACACTCAACATCTCCGTCTCAAACTCACACCTGATCACACACCCGAACACTCAACATCTCAGTCTCAAACTCACACCTGATCACACACCCGAACACACAACATCTCAGCCTCAAACTCACACCTGATCACACACCCGAACACACAACATCTCAGCCTCAAACTCACACCTGATCACACACCCGAACACTCAACATCTCAGCCTCAAACTCACACCTGATCACACACCCGAACACACAACATCTCAGTCTCAAACTCACACCTGATCACACACCCGAACACTCAACATCTCAGTCTCAAACTCACACCTGATCACACACCCGAACACTCAACATCTCAGCCTCAAACTCACACCTGATCACACACCCGAACACTCAACATCTCAGTCTCAAACTCACACCTGATCACACACCCGAACACACAACATCTCAGCCTCAAACTCACACCTGATCACACACCCGAACACTCAACATCTCAGTCTCAAACTCACACCTGATCACACACCCGAACACTCAACATCTCAGTCTCAAACTCACACCCGAACACACAACATCTCAGTCTCAAACTCACACCTGATCACACACCTGAACACTCAACATCTCAGTCTCAAACTCACACCTGATCACACACCCGAACACTCAACATCTCAGTCTCAAACTCACACCTGATCACACACCCGAACACTCAACATCTCAGTCTCAAACTCACACCTGATCACACACCCGAACACTCAACATCTCAGCCTCAAACTCACACCTGATCACACACCCGAACACTCAACATCTCAGTCTCAAACTCACACCTGATCACACACCCGAACACACAACATCTCAGCCTCAAACTCACACCTGATCACACACCCGAACACTCAACATCTCAGTCTCAAACTCACACCTGATCACACACCCGAACACTCAACATCTCAGTCTCAAACTCACACCCGAACACACAACATCTCAGTCTCAAACTCACACCTGATCACACACCTGAACACTCAACATCTCAGTCTCAAACTCACACCTGATCACACACCCGAACACTCAACATCTCCGTCTCAAACTCACACCTGATCACACACCCGAACACTCAACATCTCAGCCTCAAACTCACACCTGATCACACACCCGAACACTCAACATCTCAGCCTCAAACTCACACCTGATCACACACCCGAACACTCAACATCTCAGCCTCAAACTCACACCTGATCACACACCCGAACACACAACATCTCAGCTTCAAACTCACACCTGATCACACACCCGAACACTCAACATCTCAGCTTCAAACTCACACCTGATCACACACCCGAACACTCAACATCTCAGCCTCAAACTCACACCTGATCACACACCCGAACACTCAACATCTCAGCCTCAAACTCACACCTGATCACACACCCGAACACTCAACATCTCAGCCTCAAACTCACACCTGATCACACACCCGAACACACAACTTCTCAGCTTCAAACTCACACCTGATCACACACCCGAACACTCAACATCTCAGTCTCAAACTCACACCTGATCACACACCCGAACACTCAACATCTCAGCTTCAAACTCACACCTGATCACACACCCGAACACTCAACATCTCAGCCTCAAACTCACACCTGATCACACACCCGAACACTCAACATCTCAGCCTCAAACTCACACCTGATCACACACCTGAACATTCAACATCTCAGTCTCAAACTCACACCTGATCACACACCCGAACACACAACATCTCAGCCTCAAACTCACACCTGATCACACACCCGAACACACAACATCTCAGCCTCAAACTCACACCTGATCACACACCCGAACACTCAACATCTCAGTCTCAAACTCACACCTGATCACACACCCGAACACACAACATCTCAGCCTCAAACTCACACCTGATCACACACCCGAACACACAACATCTCAGCCTCAAACTCACACCTGATCACACACCCGAACACACAACATCTCAGCCTCAAACTCACACCTGATCACACACCCGAACACACAACATCTCAGCCTCAAACTCACACCTGATCACACACCCGAACACTCAACATCTCAGTCTCAAACTCACACCTGATCACACACCCGAACACACAACATCTCAGTCTCAAACTCACACCTGATCACACACCCGAACACTCAACATCTCCGTCTCAAACTCACACCTGATCACACACCCGAACACTCAACATCTCAGCCTCAAACTCACACCTGATCACACACCCGAACACACAACATCTCAGCCTCAAACTCACACCTGATCACACACCCGAACACTTAACATCTCAGTCTCAAACTCACACCCGAACACACAACATCTCAGTCTCAAACTCACACCCGAACACACAACATCTCAGTCTCAAACTCACACCTGATCACACACCCGAACACTCAACATCTCAGTCTCAAACTCACACCCGAACACACAACATCTCAGTCTCAAACTCACACCTGATCACACACCCGAACACTCAACATCTCAGTCTCAAACTCACACCTGATCACACACCCGAACACTCAACATCTCAGCCTCAAACTCACACCTGATCACACACCCGAACACACAACATCTCAGCCTCAAACTCACACCTGATCACACACCCGAACACTCAACATCTCAGTCTCAAACTCACACCTGATCACACACCCGAACACTCAACATCTCAGTCTCAAACTCACACCCGAACACACAACATCTCAGTCTCAAACTCACACCTGATCACACACCTGAACACTCAACATCTCAGTCTCAAACTCACACCTGATCACACACCCGAACACTCAACATCTCAGCCTCAAACTCACACCTGATCACACACCCGAACACACAACATCTCAGCCTCAAACTCACACCTGATCACACACCCGAACACTTAACATCTCAGTCTCAAACTCACACCCGAACACACAACATCTCAGTCTCAAACTCACACCCGAACACACAACATCTCAGTCTCAAACTCACACCTGATCACACACCCGAACACTCAACATCTCAGTCTCAAACTCACACCCGAACACACAACATCTCAGTCTCAAACTCACACCTGATCACACACCCGAACACTCAACATCTCAGTCTCAAACTCACACCTGATCACACACCCGAACACTCAACATCTCAGTCTCAAACTCACACCTGATCACACACCCGAACACACAACATCTCAGCCTCAAACTCACACCTGATCACACACCCGAACACTCAACATCTCAGCCTCAAACTCACACCTGATCACACACCCGAACACTCAACATCTCAGCCTCAAACTCACACCTGATCACACACCCGAACACTCAACATCTCCGTCTCAAACTCACACCTGATCACACACCCGAACACACAACATCTCAGTCTCAAACTCACACCTGATCACACACCCGAACACTCAACATCTCAGCCTCAAACTCACACCTGATCACACACCCGAACACACAACATCTCAGTCTCAAACTCACACCTGATCACACACCCGAACACTCAACATCTCAGTCTCAAACTCACACCTGATCACACACCCGAACACTCAACATCTCAGCCTCAAACTCACACCTGATCACACACCCGAACACTCAACATCTCCGTCTCAAACTCACACCTGATCACACACCCGAACACTCAACATCTCAGTCTCAAACTCACACCTGAACACTCAACATCTCAGCCTCAAACTCACACCTGATCACACACCTGAACACTCAACATCTCAGCCTCAAACTCACACCTGATCACACACCTGAACACTCAACATCTCAGCCTCAAACTCACACCTGATCACACACCCGAACACTCAACATCTCAGTCTCAAACTCACACCTGATCACACACCCGAACACACAACATCTCAGTCTCAAACTCACACCTGATCACACACCCAAACACACAACATCTCAGTCTCAAACTCACACCTGATCACACACCCGAACACTCAACATCTCAGTCTCAAACTCACACCTGATCACACACCCGAACACACAACATCTCAGTCTCAAACTCACACCTGATCACACACCCGAACACACAACATCTCAGTCTCAAACTCACACCTGATCACACACCTGAACACTCAACATCTCAGCCTCAAACTCACACCTGATCACACACCTGAACACTCAACATCTCAGCCTCAAACTCACACCTGATCACACACCTGAACACTCAACATCTCAGCCTCAAACTCACACCTGATCACACACCCGAACACACAACATCTCAGCCTCAAACTCACACCTGATCACACACCCGAACACACAACATCTCAGCCTCAAACTCACACCTGATCACACACCCGAACACTCAACATCTCAGCCTCAAACTCACACCTGATCACACACACGAACACTCAACATCTCAGCCTCAAACTCACACCTGATCACACACCTGAACACTCAACATCTCAGCCTCAAACTCACACCTGATCACACACCCGAACACTCAACATCTCAGTCTCAAACTCACACCTGATCACACACCCGAACACACAACATCTCAGTCTCAAACTCACACCTGATCACACACCCGAACACACAACATCTCAGCTTCAAACTCACACCTGATCACACACCTGAACACTTAACTCACATCAGAGGCATCTATTATAAACATATTGTCAGGGTTCTGTCACTTCTGTCTAGTTTATTTCTTGTTTTATGTGACACTGCTCTGACACTCATTTTTTGTCATGTCTTTGTTTGTCATGTAAGCGTGCGGTTTCGAGTTCGCTTGGACCGTATGCTCTTCTGTCTGCGTGTGTTGTTGTGTGCTTTCATGTCATGTTTTGTGAGCACATGGCTTGTGATTTGTTTTACTGGCCATGTGCTTGTGTTTCTGTCATGTTTGGTGTGAGCACATGGCTTGTCATGTGTGTTTCCTTGTGCCATGTGTTCTCCTTTCAATTTGACTCATTCGCCCCACCTATCTTCCCTCGTTACCTGCTTCCCTCGTTACCTGCTTTGTTTGCTCTCTCTATTGATTCTCCTTTGTGTTTTCAGTCCTGTGCTGGGTCGTCGTCGTATGTACACCGTATGTTTCCCTGCTGTCGAGTCAAGTCAAGTTTTCCCCCTTTGGGTAGTTTTTGTTGTCCGTTTTATTTTATTATCATTAAAAGCCCATCAACTCTGCACCTGAGGCCTCGCTACTTTCATCACACCCATACCTGATACATAGATGCAAAAAAATTTAAAGCCTCCACTTAAACAATACCGTATTTGTACTAAGTTATAGAGAAGACGTTATAGAGTAGACCGTATTAACAAGGAAGTTTTCGAACTGAAGCATTCAAACAGTGCAAGAATAACACTGGAAAACCCTGCCTGTTGTCCTAACTTTTCCAGCTGATGAAAGATAAAAACACTGGCAGCCAATCAGAGTCCATCTCGCTTTAACAACAGGGTTCGTACAGACGCTGTAAAATGAAATTCCAGGACTTTTAAGGACTTTTCAAGAACTACTTTAAGGACTACAATCTGAGATCTCACTAATCAAACAATCTTTATTATCTTTCAAATTCTAAAAAAGGTAAATAGATAAATTAAAATAAACCAATAAAACAAAATGGCACACATAAAGTGCAGCCGATGCAATGACTGCCGTAACTTTAATCACTGATAGGACACTATGATGGAGATATCGCTTTCCTTATTCAAACTGATTATTCCCCGTATGAATATATGATTGAGCTGAAGAATGAAAGCTGTATCATATACTTGGATATGAGGAATATCACGCTCATACTCATGTGAAATGCCTCTATATCTATCAGACGGGCTGCAGTGTTGAGTTTGTGTGAAAAGATTGCTTTATCGATAAAATTAAACACTAATTTCACATATATTGTACTTCAATAATTCACAAATATGGCTGTTTCAAGGGTTTTCCAGGACTTACATTTCAAAGAGTCAAATTCAAGCACTTCAAGCACTTTGAGCACCTGCACGAGCCCTGTAACAAGCTTGACCATTTACAGCAGCAGATGACTGATCAACAGCCGGTGTGGACACTAATATAGTTATCATTATGGCTATAGTTATAGCTATAACGGGCCGTTATACCTCCGCCATGTCGATGACTCCGACAGCGAGAGTCTTGAAGCCCAGAATGGTTCTGTTTTTGTAGCGTTTCCTTCTCTGAAGCATGATCTGCAGGCGGTTGGCGTCTCTCTTCAGGAAGTGGGAATACTGACACGACAGAAACACACCAGAGGAAACATGGGAACAGCATACATACAACTAAATGATGTTTAAAGGGATGGTTCACCCATAAATGATCATTCTGTCATCATTTACTTGCCCTCGTGTCGTTCAAACATGACTTTATTTCTTCTGTAAAAGAATAGAAGATGAAAAACCGTCGGGGACCAAACACAGGACACCCCTGACTTCCATTGCATGGGCATTTCTCAAGTTATCTCCACAGAAGAAAGTCCCACAGGTGATGACAGGCTGATCGTTTACTGGTGAAACTGTCTCTTTAATGTTCTAAACAAGTCAAGGAGTCAGACTCCGTTCACAGCGCCGGGCGTCTGTAGCGCTCGCCACGTCACACTGTAAACATGACTGTAGTTTTAACAGTAAAAGGCTGTAAAACTGTGACAGGTAATTGGTTACCAGTAAGTTCACGAACTGTATACAAAGAAAAACTCTAATTAATCTAACCTTACATTTTGTGTAATGTGCCATTTTTGGAAGTAAAAAAGAACAAATCATCTTTTAATTTACAGTAAAAAACCCTACATGG
>CM060603.1:45775972-45778472 GCA_030578255.1 Tiaroga cobitis
TGGGGACATTTAATATTCAACAATATTATTGATCTGCCTTACTTAAGGTGGACGTTGTCCAATTTTCTTTTAGAAACAAACTTTGTTGTATTATTTTCATGTTATCACTGTGAAGCTGCTTTGATACAATCTGTGTTGTAAAAAGCGCTATATAAATAAAGGTGACTTGACTTGATGTACTCGCTACATCATAAGAAGAATGGCATCTACGCTAATATTAGTGTCTTTGTTTATCCCGAGGTTTTCCCGCAGCCTGCCGGATCCAGGCCGTGTCCAGATCTGACGAAGGAGATCCGCCTGGACCCGATGACAATGCAGTGCTGAAGTGTCCACTATCCTCTCCCTATGGAGGATCCCTTTCCCACTCTACAGATGAAGCGTTGTGAATTCCGGCTCGCGTACCCCGAAGTGATAAAATAAAACAAAATTCTGTATCAAAATTTATAGGCAAGAAAAGTAGTTTGTTTAGGCTGGGTTGTATGAATTACAAACCTGCGCACATATTTTCAAAAGCACATAACTATAGAATCAATTCTGAATGAGCATGTGAACGCCGTCAGCGTTAATCACAGGTTCGCGTTTAAAGTCTGATCATTTCAATGGAGGTGAATCAATCAAAGTTAACTTTAGCTGGAAATAACATTATTCAAGAACCGCTATAAAGCCAAAACAATCTGTTACCTTAAATTATATGTTTATCTCTGTAAAGCTGCTTTGAAACAATCCATTGTTAAAAGCGCTATATAAATGAAGATGACTTGACTTGTCTCTCTCTCTCTCTCTGTTAGTCTCTCTCTCTACCACTCACTCTGTCTGTCTGTATCTCTCTCTCTCTAACAGCGTCACACGTTGTTCTTGTTTTGGTCCATTATCCTCTGCTCTTCTCCTGCATTATTGAGAGCTGCTAAAGCCGCTGCTTGTTTAAAAGCTTCTCGTGAATATTTATGGACTCACTCACGACTGACCGAGAGCATGATGGGAAAAATCACAAGAAAACATGTGACAAGAAGAAATATATTCATGACGTGTGAGAAGCTGTGAATGTAAAAACAAACACACACACTCACACTCACACCCCCTCACTCAATCACGCTCACACTCACACACACAAACACACACACACACACACACACACTCCCTCACTCAATCACACTCACACACACACACACACACACAAACACACACACACACTCCCTCACTCAATCACGCTCACACTCACACACACACACACACACACACACTCCCTCACTCAATCACGCTCACTCACACTCGCACTCACACTCGACACTGAACACTATTGACCAGAACATGTCACCGGTGTCTTATAAACACCTCAGGAACTGTGGACACTTGTGGAAGATTCTGGATCAGTGAGATTGGATTCAGCCAGCGCAGTTTCTCAAGAGCGGCTGCACAAGCTCTGATGACGACACAGCTGTTCCACGATTCACCGGATTCACCGCATGACAACGATCACGTGCGTGTCGTGTTTATTCTCACACCTTTAGTTCCACTAAAGTGCACAAATCAGTTTTTATAACAGTAAACAGTCTTTTCACAGACTGATCTCATAAAATTGCGTGTGTATGACACGCCAATTCGTATTTCCATTTTTGGCGTGCTATCAACACGCACAATCGCTTTTCAGCGTGTTTATGAACGCAGTTGACTTAACGTTATTACTGTATATATAAATATATGACCTACCTCCACCCCGTCCCTAAACCTACCCGTCACTGGGGTTAATAGCATTTATGAGTCTTCCCCTGCCATCCTAGGGGGAAAAAAATATCGCTCCCCAGATGTAGATCTACATTTTGCTTTGTTTCGCTCGGAAATTTAATGGCGTGTACATATACGCGGAATCACTTGGACATTAATGGCGTAGACATACACGCATACACGCGGATATCTCAAAATGCGTATAGATAACACGCCACTTGACTTAAAAGTGGCGTGTCTGTTTACGCAAAAGTCATGATGTCATGTTGCTTTTCATGTAGTCGCGATGTTATATTGAGTCATGTTTATCAAAATAAAACTGATTAAAAAACGTTGACTCCACTTCATTGATATGCTTATTTTGAACGAATGAATGAAGCAGTAAAGTGTTGAATGAAAATGTGTCTGAAATGTCTGTGTATTTGGCAAATATTGCATTTATTTCATTTCAGCTGTGGTAAAGTATGCAAACACCACGTGAGAGGTCACTACGGGAACCAGAAAGTGTCCGACTTCACGTCTCCGTTTGCAGCTCCTCCCCGCCGGCACGCGGCTACTCTCGCCGATCGCTTACATCCAGCCGCAGCCGATGTCCAACACACCTATTGTCAAACAGAAACAAGGGCTGCAGATTCTGAAGTCGTCACACAGATGAGCATCAGCACAAGCATGTGATCGAGAGAGATCATCGTCCGATCCTGTTACTGCTCAACTCAGGAGAAGAGTAAAACATGTAACGAGTGTGAAAGAGGAGAAAGTAAACAGTGTTTCTGTGCTA
>CM060603.1:45780972-45800972 GCA_030578255.1 Tiaroga cobitis
GTTATGGTGTGGGGTTGTTCGGTGGAGGGGGGGTTATGATCTGGGGTTGTTTGGTGGAGGGGGGGTTATGGTGTGGGGTTGTTTGGTGGAGGGGGGTTATGGTGTGGGGTTGTTTGGTGGAGGGGGGGTTATGATCTGGGGTTGTTTGGTGGAGGGGGGGTTATGATCTGGGGTTGTTTGGTGGAGGGGGGTTATGGTGTGGGGTTGTTTGGTGGAGGGGGGATTATGATCTGGGGTTGTTTGGTGGAGGGGGAATTATGGTGTGGGGTTGTTTGGTGGAGGGGGGGTTATGATCTGGGGTTGTTTGGTGGAGGGGGGTTATGGTGTGGGGTTGTTTGGTGGAGGGGGGGTTATGATCTGGGGTTGTTTGGTGGAGGGGGAATTATGGTGTGGGGTTGTTTGGTCGAGGGGGAATTATGGTGTGGGGTTGTTTGGTGGAGGGGGGTTATGGTGTGGGGTTGTTCGGTGGAGGGGGATTATGGTGTGGGGTTGTTTGGTCGAGGGGGAATTATGGTGTGGGGTTGTTTGGTGGAGGGGGGTTATGGTGTGGGGTTGTTTGGTGGAGGGGGGGTTATGATCTGGGGTTGTTTGGTGGAGGGGGGGTTATGGTGTGGGGTTGTTTGGTGGAGGGGGGTTATGGTGTGGGGTTGTTCGGTGGAGGGGGATTATGGTGTGGGGTTGTTCGGTGGAGGGGGATTATGGTGTGGGGTTGTTTGGTGGAGGGGGGATTATGATCTGGGGTTGTTTGGTGGAGGGGGGTTATGGTGTGGGGTTGTTTGGTGGAGGGGGGGTTATGATCTGGGGTTGTTTGGTGGAGGGGGGTTATGGTGTGGGGTTGTTTGGTGGAGGGGGGGTTATGATCTGGGGTTGTTTGGTGGAGGGGGAATTATGGTGTGGGGTTGTTTGGTCGAGGGGGAATTATGGTGTGGGGTTGTTTGGTGGAGGGGGGTTATGGTGTGGGGTTGTTTGGTGGAGGGGGGGTTATGATCTGGGGTTGTTTGGTGGAGGGGGGGTTATGGTGTGGGGTTGTTTGGTGGAGGGGGGTTATGGTGTGGGGTTGTTCGGTGGAGGGGGGGTTATGATCTGGGGTTGTTTGGTGGAGGGGGGGTTATGATCTGGGGTTGTTTGGTGGAGGGGGGTTATGGTGTGGGGTTGTTTGGTGGAGGGGGGATTATGATCTGGGGTTGTTTGGTGGAGGGGGAATTATGGTGTGGGGTTGTTTGGTCGAGGGGGAATTATGGTGTGGGGTTGTTTGGTGGAGGGGGGTTATGGTGTGGGGTTGTTTGGTGGAGGGGGGGTTATGATCTGGGGTTGTTTGGTGGAGGGGGGTTATGGTGTGGGGTTGTTTGGTGGAGGGGGGTTATGGTGTGGGGTTGTTCGGTGGAGGGGGGGTTATGATCTGGGGTTGTTTGGTGGAGGGGGGGTTATGGTGTGGGGTTGTTTGGTGGAGGGGGGTTATGGTGTGGGGTTGTTTGGTGGAGGGGGGGTTATGATCTGGGGTTGTTTGGTGGAGGGGGGGTTATGATCTGGGGTTGTTTGGTGGAGGGGGGTTATGGTGTGGGGTTGTTTGGTGGAGGGGGGATTATGATCTGGGGTTGTTTGGTGGAGGGGGAATTATGGTGTGGGGTTGTTTGGTGGAGGGGGGGTTATGATCTGGGGTTGTTTGGTGGAGGGGGGTTATGGTGTGGGGTTGTTTGGTGGAGGGGGGGTTATGATCTGGGGTTGTTTGGTGGAGGGGGAATTATGGTGTGGGGTTGTTTGGTCGAGGGGGAATTATGGTGTGGGGTTGTTTGGTGGAGGGGGGTTATGGTGTGGGGTTGTTCGGTGGAGGGGGATTATGGTGTGGGGTTGTTTGGTCGAGGGGGAATTATGATCTGGGGTTGTTCGGTGGAGGGGGGATTATGGTGTGGGGTTGTTTGGTGGAGGGGGGTTATGGTGTGGGGTTGTTTGGTGGAGGGGGGGTTATGATCTGGGGTTGTTTGGTGGAGGGGGAATTATGGTGTGGGGTTGTTTGGTCGAGGGGGAATTATGGTGTGGGGTTGTTTGGTGGAGGGGGGTTATGGTGTGGGGTTGTTTGGTGGAGGGGGGATTATGGTGTGGGGTTGTTTGGTGGAGGGGGGATTATGGTGTGGGGTTGTTTGGTGGAGGGGGGATTATGGTGTGGGGTTGTTTGGTGGAGGGGGGTTATGGTGTGGGGTTGTTTGGTGGAGGGGGGGTTATGATCTGGGGTTGTTTGGTGGAGGGGGAATTATGGTGTGGGGTTGTTTGGTCGAGGGGGAATTATGGTGTGGGGTTGTTTGGTGGAGGGGGGTTATGGTGTGGGGTTGTTTGGTGGAGGGGGGGTTATGATCTGGGGTTGTTTGGTGGAGGGGGGGTTATGGTGTGGGGTTGTTTGGTGGAGGGGGGTTATGGTGTGGGGTTGTTCGGTGGAGGGGGATTATGGTGTGGGGTTGTTCGGTGGAGGGGGATTATGGTGTGGGGTTGTTTGGTGGAGGGGGGATTATGATCTGGGGTTGTTTGGTGGAGGGGGGTTATGGTGTGGGGTTGTTTGGTGGAGGGGGGGTTATGATCTGGGGTTGTTTGGTGGAGGGGGGTTATGGTGTGGGGTTGTTTGGTGGAGGGGGGGTTATGATCTGGGGTTGTTTGGTGGAGGGGGAATTATGGTGTGGGGTTGTTTGGTCGAGGGGGAATTATGGTGTGGGGTTGTTTGGTGGAGGGGGGTTATGGTGTGGGGTTGTTTGGTGGAGGGGGGGTTATGATCTGGGGTTGTTTGGTGGAGGGGGGGTTATGGTGTGGGGTTGTTTGGTGGAGGGGGGTTATGGTGTGGGGTTGTTCGGTGGAGGGGGGGTTATGATCTGGGGTTGTTTGGTGGAGGGGGGGTTATGATCTGGGGTTGTTTGGTGGAGGGGGGTTATGGTGTGGGGTTGTTTGGTGGAGGGGGGATTATGATCTGGGGTTGTTTGGTGGAGGGGGAATTATGGTGTGGGGTTGTTTGGTCGAGGGGGAATTATGGTGTGGGGTTGTTTGGTGGAGGGGGGTTATGGTGTGGGGTTGTTTGGTGGAGGGGGGTTATGGTGTGGGGTTGTTTGGTGGAGGGGGGTTATGGTGTGGGGTTGTTCGGTGGAGGGGGGGTTATGATCTGGGGTTGTTTGGTGGAGGGGGGGTTATGGTGTGGGGTTGTTTGGTGGAGGGGGGTTATGGTGTGGGGTTGTTTGGTGGAGGGGGGGTTATGATCTGGGGTTGTTTGGTGGAGGGGGGGTTATGATCTGGGGTTGTTTGGTGGAGGGGGGTTATGGTGTGGGGTTGTTTGGTGGAGGGGGGATTATGATCTGGGGTTGTTTGGTGGAGGGGGAATTATGGTGTGGGGTTGTTTGGTGGAGGGGGGGTTATGATCTGGGGTTGTTTGGTGGAGGGGGGTTATGGTGTGGGGTTGTTTGGTGGAGGGGGGGTTATGATCTGGGGTTGTTTGGTGGAGGGGGAATTATGGTGTGGGGTTGTTTGGTCGAGGGGGAATTATGGTGTGGGGTTGTTTGGTGGAGGGGGGTTATGGTGTGGGGTTGTTCGGTGGAGGGGGATTATGGTGTGGGGTTGTTTGGTCGAGGGGGAATTATGATCTGGGGTTGGTCGGTGGAGGGGGGTTATGGTGTGGGGTTGTTTGGTGGAGGGGGGATTATGATCTGGGGTTGTTTGGTGGAGGGGGAATTATGGTGTGGGGTTGTTTGGTGGAGGGGGGGTTATGATCTGGGGTTGTTTGGTGGAGGGGGGTTATGGTGTGGGGTTGTTTGGTGGAGGGGGGGTTATGATCTGGGGTTGTTTGGTGGAGGGGGAATTATGGTGTGGGGTTGTTTGGTGGAGGGGGATTATGGTGTGGGGTTGTTTGGTGGAGGGGAGTTATGGTGTGGGGTTGTTTGGTGGAGGGGGGGTTATGATCTGGGGTTGTTTGGTGGAGGGGGGGTTATGGTGTGGGGTTGTTTGGTGGAGGGGGGTTATGGTGTGGGGTTGTTCGGTGGAGGGGGATTATGGTGTGGGGTTGTTCGGTGGAGGGGGATTATGGTGTGGGGTTGTTCGGTGGAGGGGGATTATGGTGTGGGGTTGTTTGGTCGAGGGGGAATTATGGTGTGGGGTTGTTTGGTGGAGGGGGGATTATGATCTGGGGTTGTTTGGTGGAGGGGGGTTATGGTGTGGGGTTGTTTGGTGGAGGGGGGATTATGATCTGGGGTTGTTTGGTGGAGGGGGGTTATGGTGTGGGGTTGTTTGGTGGAGGGGGGGTTATGGTGTGGGGTTGTTTGGTGGAGGGGGGGTTATGGTGTGGGGTTGTTTGGTGGAGGGGGGATTATGATCTGGGGTTGTTTGGTGGAGGGGGGTTATGGTGTGGGGTTGTTTGGTGGAGGGGGGGTTATGGTGTGGGGTTGTTTGGTGGAGGGGGGATTATGATCTGGGGTTGTTTGGTGGAGGGGGGGTTATGGTGTGGGGTTGTTTGGTGGAGGGGGGATTATGATCTGGGGTTGTTTGGTGGAGGGGGGGTTATGGTGTGGGGTTGTTTTTCAGGGCTTGGCCTCTTAGTTCCAGTGAAAGGAACTCTTAATGCTTCAGCATACCAAGACATTTTGGACAATTTTATGCTCCCAACTTTGTGTTTTTTCGTTGATGTTCCTGTTCCAGCATGACTGCGCTCCAGTGCACACAGCAGGTCATAAACACATGGATGAGGAGTTTGTTGTGGAGGAACTGGACTGGCTGCACAGAGTCCTGAGCTCGACCCGATAGGGATGAGTTACAGCGGAGACTGAGAGCTTCTCGTCCAACATCAGCGCCGGGCCTCACTAATGCGCTTCTAGAAGAATGGCCAAACATTCCCATAAACGCACTCCTAAACCTTGTGGAAAGCCTTCGCAGAAGAGTTGGAGCTGTTATAGCAGCAAATGGTGGAGCAACTCCATATTGATCCCTGCGGATCAGGAATGGGATGTCATTAAAGTCCATGAGCATGTTAAGCCAGTTGTCGCAAACTTTTGGCAATATAGTGTATATGTGTATATGTCTGTCTGCAACACACTGCTATTCCTCAAGCTCGCAACGCCACGGACACGGGTTTGACTCCCAGAGAATGCATAAACTGAAAATAACAGAATCAATGATGCAAACTATAGTGTCATTATTCAGATCAATTCAGTTCTTATCTGTCAGTCATATCAGTTATATTACTAAATATTGAGTGTGTACACACACACACACACACACGGATTACTCTACTCAGAGACACATCTGGGTCAGCTCTGAGTAATGGAGCTGCACATCTGGAGCTCAGTCAGTTTCTGCTCAGTCTTTATAATCCATCAGTGTTTCTGAGCAAAGAAACACACACACACACACACACAGAGAGAGAGAGAGAGAGAGAGAGAGAGAGAGAGAGAGAGATAGAGAGAGATATAATGACGGGGGAGAAAGAAAACATTCAGGAATTCCTTAGGGAGAGTCGGATCCAGGAGGAAACGGGAAACACAAGAACTGAGTCAATCTAGTGATGCGGATCGAGAAACGATGAACACACACATCAGCAGACGCTTTTATCCAGAGCACCTTAAAAAGTTCCTGAGCTGCAGGAGTGTGTGTGTTCTAGAATTCATCAGTCGTGAGAAGCTGTTCATAACAAGACAAATGCACACAAACACACACAGATGTGCACAAACACACAACGCTAACCGAAGCTCATAAACCGTGATCTTCTCTACAGTGGTTCACCAGAAAACACACACTCACTATCAGACCTGTACGACTGTCTGCGTTCTGTGGGACACAACACAAGATATCTGGAGCAAAACACATTTTGGACCCCATTGAGTTTAATTCTATAGAGAAAAAACACTGAGACAATTTTCAAAACATCTTTTGTGTTTCACAGGTTTGAAAAACATGAGTGTGGAAGATCATGTATGCCACATCAGAAAAATAATCATGCGTTGGAAAATCTTAATTATGACACAAATCGAAATTATGGCATAAAACAAAACAAAAAAATTATGACAAAAGGTCATGATTTCATATTCCATCTCATACTTTTAACTTCTTAATCTCATAATTATGACTTTTTACATCACAATTTCGACCGTATCTCATAATTTTGACTTTTTATGTCATAATTAAGATTTAGCCAAACATGGGATTCCATATGAGGGAGAGTAAAGGATGACAGAATGAGGATTTGACTATCAGATGTAAATATAACACGAATATGATCTCTAGTGCCATGTGTTAAAATCACTGTATATTACCAATACTGTTACAGTGTGCTGTGGTAAACATGATGTCATACTGTCAAACTTCACTCACATCAGTGACCGCGATCAGCAGAGATGCAGGACATCAGTAAACAAACAAACAGCGCACACACTCTCTCTCACACACACTCTCTCTCTCACACACACACAGGCACACACACACACACACACACACACACAGCTCGTACCGGGGCACGCAGCTCGGAGAGGAGCGGTCGATGTCCCAGGTGGCGAAGAGGTTCATGGACACGGGCATGGCCCCGGAGAGCCCGGACCCTGAGAGCCCCGGGCCGGGCACTGGAGCCCCCGGAGCCCCCGGAGCCGCTGCAGGGAGAGCCGCTCCTCCTCCACCGCTGGCCGGGTTCAGGAAAGCGGCCCGAAGCCCTCCTCTCTCCAGCGCTGCCGCCATCATCCCTCAGCTCAAGCACACACTGCTCTCTCTCCGAAGCTCTGAGTCTCTCTCTCTCTCTGTTGCGGCGCTGAGACTCTGAATGGGACTCTGTCTGATTCACCGGAGCACATGAATCTCTGGGCGGAGCTACTACACACGCGCGTGCGCAGACTGACCTACAGGGGGCGCGCATCATCATCGGACCTCAATACACACAATAATAATAATAGTAACAAATAATAATAACAATAATAATTATTTAAAAAAATAATAATAATAGTGACACTAAGTTATAAGACTAGTTGGACCAGTGAGAGGACTAGTTAGACCAGGTAGAGGACTAGTTAGATTATGAAGAGGACTAGTTGGACCAGGTAGAGGACTACCCTTACGAAAAAGAAGTTTATTCATTAAACTAAAAATAAAGTATACTTTCAGTCTGCATTTTATGTACTTCTCAGAAATATACTTCAAATTGCACTTAAGAATACTTGACTTATACTGACAGAAAAGTCTAAGTATATTTGGCCTATACTTGTTGATCGAGATATACTTAAAAGTATAATTACGTATTCTTGGCTTGTACTTGTGTTTACAATTTTGATTAAGTCGCTTATTAAAATTAGTTTTTTTTTTAACATAATATTACATACTGTCTTATAAGCTAACATGTTCAAGCTTTCAGGTGGAATAGCTTATAGAGTAAATAAAATAAGCATGGAACTGAACCTGATCTTGTACACAGCGATAATAATCCATTACGAAAAATACGTTTATTCAAGTGTTATATTAGTATACTTCTTTTCAACTTAAAATAAGAAAGCATACTTTCAGTCTGCATTTTATATACTTCTCAGAAATATACTTAAAATTACACTTAAGTGTACTTGACTTATACTGAGAGACAGGTATATTTGGCCTGTACTTGTACTCAATCTTTTGATCGAGATATACTTAAAAGTATAATTAAGTATTCAAAGTACACTTGTCTTGTAGTTGTGTTAACTCTTTTGATCGAGTAGCCTATTAAATATACTTTTTCACATAGTTTTTGATATACAGTCTTATGAAACTTACATTGTTTGAAAATATTGATTAAAATATTGATATAAAACACTTTTCTAATTCCGAGTATCTGTATTTTTGTGTAGGCTAGTCCACTGGTAGTGTACATAGGAATTTACTTTAATTCTACTTTACACTTTCCCCGCCATTGACTGGATTTTCCAGCTATCCATGTTTTCGCTGTTATAGGGTGCGTTATGACACATCTTCTAGAATCTGCACATCAAAACTCAGGAGAAGAAGAAGCTGAAACAAGTGATAGAAGATTGCTCACGCAAATGTAAAATAACATGATCATCAAACATTAAACAGCGTGTAAATCAAAACTGCTTAATGTTACCAAATGAAATGAAGCGTTACACGTTAGTTAGTTTAATCAACCTCCTATTGGTAACCCAGAGTTAATGCGCGCGCACGGCGAGTACATAAAGACATTTTCAATGGATCGCCGATTTCAGGAGTCACCATGGAAACCAAGGGAGAAAAAAAGCGAGCTACATCAGTCAAACCTAGTTGGAGGTTTTAATGCTTGCTTATGAAGACTATAAGCCCATTATTACAAAAAAAAAAAAGCAATACTGCTGCATCAGCAAAAGAAAGAGAGTTGGTTTGGCAAAAAATAATGGACAGAGTAAATGCGTGAGTTTAGTAAATTATAAATGGGCTATTTTCCCCTTTCATTGTGACGCAAAAATTATTTGGGGCATGTAGTAAAAATAGACAAGCATTTACTTGTTGGCCTCCTTACATTTCTTAATATTACAGTAGAAATGCACATAATTGGCTAGTTATGTTGGCTTCTTGTTTTATCAGGTGTAATCCTTCTGGAGCCAGAAGAAGTGTGGGTCAAGTCAAAATGAAGCACAAAAACATTCTCCAGGTAGTATTTTCTAAACTTACTAAACTTGTTACTGATGCCATGTAGTATTTAATGTAATGTAGTTTTCTATGTAGCCAACAGAAAGGCAGCTGAGGCCCGTAAAACAGGTGGGGGTCCACGTCCACCTCCCCTCACCCCAGCTGAGGAGCTGGCACTGTCCCTTAGGGCGACCTGTGGGCCATGGGATTCCAGGGGGCAGTTCGACAGACTCAGCTACCAAGACAAGTGGCTAAGTAAAATGTAGGTGAACCATTATTTATGATTTATTGATGTTTTCACTGTTTTTGTCAGTATTTTAATAAAGAAAATCATCAACACTGTCACCATTTTAAAAAGGCATTTTGAATGCATTTTACAGTCATTGATTCACTTGTGCAGTGTGCATGCTGCTTTGACTGCATATGCTGTATACAGTAATCTTATTACTAGTACTCTTAGATGTTCCTAATGTCCTTCTTTATTAGTTGTATTTGTTTAAGAATATACATTGAGTATTGGATATGCATGGTTATCTTATTGATTTAATTATCTTACAGTTGCTGATGGCCACATTGTATAATTGGATCCTCCTGCAACACCACACTCTGTCACAGTTGTAAGTGATTATTGTCTTTATGTTTCTGTTTGCTAGCTAGACCAGGCATCCTTCCTTATTTTCACTGTAGGATGACGATGAAGAGACCACTTCTGCTGTGACAGAAACAGAAAATGTGGGGAGGCCCATAGAGGTATGATGCATACAATGCATTCCCCCTTTTTTAGAGAATAAATAAATTGTCATTGTCATTTTACAGAATATGACTGGAGATTTTAATACAGATGAGGGTCCATCTACCTCCACAAAGAATCTTAGCAGTGTAAGTAATGTTCTGCAGTGTTCTCCTTCCTCATTTAAATATTTAGTCTGTGTTTGTATTACAGACTTTTTCAGTCATGTTTAATTATTCTGTCTTTTTAGTTGCCTGCCAAAGAGCTGTATAAGGTCCACCTTCAAAAGCAAATCAGAAAAAGTGACATGGAGATGGACCTTACAGCTTCAAATGGAGGAGAAAAGGCTTAACCTAAAAAAGGCCAGACTTGAAATTTAATTGCTGGAGCACCAGCTTAAGGTGGGAAACAGCATGTGAACATTAATCTGTCATTTGTTGTTAAATGAAATCTAAAGCAATAAATACAAATGTCTTTTGTTACAGGAAATAAAGAAACAATGAACAACACTTGACTGTTAACTGATTTGAACTAAAGTGATTTTGGCAAATCATGTCTCGTACCACCCTGCCATCTCTTTGGTCTACTGGGTTCACTGGGGGTTCCTCTTGGCCATCTTCATCAAGAGAAGGGGGGGCCCTCTCACCTCTCAGTGTGGCAATGTTGTGAAGAACAACACAAGCAGCTGTGATGTCACATGACCTTTCTGGGCTGACCCTGAGCTCACGCAGGCACTGAAACCTTGCCTTCAGGATGCCTATGGTCATTTCCACCTTGACCCGTGTTCTGCTGTGGGCCAGGTTGAATTGTGCCTGCGGTCCAGAGCAAGTAACCACAGAAGTGTCCTATAAAGGTAGTTAAAGTGTATAATCGCATTAAAAAAAAAAAAACATTAAAAAAAAAAAACATTGTGTAAGGCAAAGCATACCCTGTTGAAATGTGTGGCACAATGATGACTCCCTAAATGTTCTGGCATCATGTACAGACCCTGGCCCTTTGGCTTCAACATTAGTGATGAGGTGGGTTGCATCACATATTACCTAGTTAGTGGGGACCAGTAATGAGGGTGATTTAATGGTTTAAACACCCAAAAATTTAGCACCCAAAAAATATATTGTCACCTGCACATTGATGCTATGGATTGACTTCCTATTAACATAGACTCCTTCATTGACTGAAGGAGCTTTAATGGGAATATGGGTTCCATCAATGCACCCAATCACATTTGGGAACCCTGAAATTGAAAGTTATATAATTAGAAACATTTAAAATGATTGTGACTGTATCCAGTATGGATAGATTAAGTAAATGGTCTGTCATAGAATATCATAGAACGGACAAACCCGCCACTCTGTGGAATTCCTCTTTAATGACCCTCAGTGGTTTATGGCCAGGGAACTGCATAAAAGTGTGTAGGAACCGTTTGAGTGCATAGCCTACTGTACGAACAGCCCTACACACAGTTGCCTTTCCCACATGCTCTGCATCGCCAACTGTATACAAAACACTCCCCGTCGCAAAAAAGCAAAGGGCAATGCACAAAATGTGCTCCGTGTTAAGCTTTAATCCGCGATATGTCACATTTGCAATGTATGGTTTCAAAATCTTCGTTAAATAAATTAACGATTCTTTTGAAAAACGATAACGCTCTCGCAAATATTCATTTGGATACGAAAACACATCGATACGTGGTCGTAGCACCCTCTCACGGCGGAAAAGATTTCGTATTATCTGTGCTTCCACATCCACTGGATCGTCTTCAAAAGGCCACACCATGCTCCATCACCTCTCTGGAACAAACTAACCCTGGAACATAACCTGCTCCGGAGCAGGGTAAGTTCAGAGAGTGAGTTGCTATGACTACTAACATACCCTGAAAGTTACCTCCGTTTTTGGAACCGAAAGTTGAGGTTATCCGCTTATTTACTCTTAAACATACCCGGGTATGTCACATAACCTGCTTTCTGGAATACACCCCTGGTTTGTCATGCGTTTGTGTTTAGTCTGGTCTTTTGTGAGCACATGGCTGTCATGTTATTTCTTTGTGCCATGTGCTCTCCTGTCAATTGTCAAACCCCGCCCATCTTGTTATCTCGTTATTGTTTAATTTTCCCCACCTTCCTGCCTCGTTACCGTCTTATGTTTGTTCCCTTATTTAATCTCCCTGTGTTTGCAGTCCTGTGCTGGTTCGTTGTCCATGTTCCTTGTGTTGCCTAATCCTGCCTGTTATTGGTCCTGTTTTCTCCTACGAGGGAGTTTTGTTTGTTTTTTACCTAATAAATATACCCATTTTTTATGCACTTGAGTCCTCGCACCTCGAATCCACCCATTCCGTGACAAGTTTACTGAGAGTACATTAAAAGAAACTGTGCAATTATACTTGCAGTATAAAACTACCAAACTAGTAGTTTACTGAGAGTACACTAAAAGAGCAAAAAGAATATATAATTAGTAAACTATAAGTTCACTTAAAAAACTTGTAGTATAAAACTACTAAACTAGTAGTTTACTGAGAGTATACTTCAAAGTGTACTTTTATAAACTAAAAATTTGCTACAAGTATTAAAATAGTAAACTACTAGTATACCCATAAGTTCACTTGCAGTACAAATGAGAAACGTAATTATGAACTAGTTGTGCACTTAAAGTCTACTAATGTTAAACTTATAGTACACTTAAACATATACTTTTATATACTGCAAGTGGGCCAATTTAGTCCCAAGCGGTATTAAAATAGTATTAAAATAGTACACTTACAAGTTTACTACTAGTACATATTGACATTAGTATACTTACTACATAATTATGCTTGAAAATATACTTGAACATTACTTAAGTATACTTCATAAAATTAACTTGAAGTATACTTCTTTTTCGTACGGGTAGTTAGTAGTTAGACTATGAAGAGGACTAGTTGGACCAGGTAGAGGACTAGTTAGACCATGCAGAGGACTAGTTGGACCAGGTAAAGGACTATTTAGACCAGGAAGGGGGCTAGTTGGACCATGGAGAGGACTAGTTGGATCAGGAAGAAGACTAGTTGGACCAGCGAGAGGACTAGTTGGACCAGTGGACGAGTTAGACCAGGGACTGGACTAGTTGGACCAGGGAGAGGACTAATTGGACCAGGGAGAGGACTAGTTGGACCAGTGGACGAGTTAGACCAGGGACTGGACTAGTTGGACCAGAGAGAGGACTAGTTGGACCAGGGAGAGGACTAGTTGGACCAGGGAGAGGACTAGTTGGACCAGGGAGAGGACTAGTTGGACCAGTGGACTAGTTAGACCAGGGACTGGACTAGTTGGACCTGGGAGAGGACTAGTTGGACCAGGGAGAGGACAAGTTTGGCGAGGAAGAGGAATAGTTGGACCAGGAAGATGGCTAATTGGACCAGGAAGAGGACTAGTTGGACCAGGAAGAAGACTAGTTGGACCAGGAAGAAGACTAGTTGGACTAGGGAGAGGACTAGTTAGACCAGGAAGAGGACTAGATGGGTGAGAAAGAGGACTAGTTGGACGAGGAAGAGGACTAGTTGGACCTTTGTTTTATTTTTGCACACTTCGAACCAAAGGCCATGTATGTTTGTCTGTTTGGATTTGTTGATCACTGACAGCAATTTCATTATGCTAATAAAGCAGCAATTCTGTCTCTTACTGTTTTTTGTGTGGAGTGACGACTCCTTCCCTTGACTGTGTCTCCATCTAGTGGAGAGTCTGGATCACAGCTACAGGGATCTTAGCACAGTCACAGGGTGTTCATCGGTCAGCACTGAAGCCATGTATATCCGCAGCAGGGTTTCCTAACACTGCTTTCAAAACTCATACATCTCTGCAAGAATTATATTGAAATATAAAAGCTTAGCAGAATATTTACAATAAAATTGCTTTTGTTTATATTTTGTAATTATTATTGCTTTATGAGTTTTTTCCCAACTTTTTGTTTTTTAGCAAGTAAATTATTATATGTAAAGATATAGAAATAAAATCATTCAGTCTTGTTACATATACTGTAATACAAAATCTTATTCTACAATGAAATACTGATTTTTGTGGAAAAAATTATTCAAACTTCAAAGATAAAAGTTCAGGATTCATGTAATGCTCCTGTTGTCAGTGTTTTATTTTATTATGAGTGACGTGTGTTTTCTGAATGAGAATTGTTCAATGTTGTGGTGGAACGAGCTTACTTTGACACATGAATTGTTTTGTTGGTCTGAGTGTGTTCTGGAGGTGAGATCAACTGTTTAAGGTTCGAGTTGGTAACGCAGACTGTATGACGAGTTCTGAACACGTGGGAAAACTGTAAAGCTCACAACACAACTTACAGTAGGACAATAAAAATGCTATAAAAGTTTTTTTTTTAAATCAAAGTTTAACATTAGGAATTTAAGATGCATTGTTTCAGACAGTTAGACCAGCATATACTCGCAGATCTGCTTATAAATGAGTTGTTCAAGTTTTTGAATATGTTGGAGACAAATTTCCCATTTTCAGCTGACGGCCGATAGGTGGCGAGAATGACACTTACGAGAAGATGATTTATGAATGATTTATCAATCCAAACATAAAATTGGAACATTTAAAACAGTTTTTCATGTTTTAAAACGTAGTTAAACAAAACAATAAAATACGAAATAATTTTAAAATAAAATAAAACTCATTTCAAATTTCATTTTTAAAAAGCTTTATTAGTTTTTCTCTGACAGTATGAAGAGACTGAGGTAAAGTAACAGTAAAAGTTGCTCTTTGTTCCCATGATGGATAAAACCATCAAAAGGAAAATAAAAGAAACAAGACTCTTTTGAAAACATGAAATTGTATTATTTGAGTCCTAATGTGTTGGAAAATGGCAAACTTTATTAAGAGGAAGGTACATGTAGTTGTACAGCTAGGAGGAATTGGTATATTGATATATTATGGGATGGAAAAGAAACAAATTATTTTAATATATACGAGGAAATGCTTTTAAACAATACTGTAGCGTTTAAATGTAAAAAGAAAAAATCTGATTAACTTTATTTGGGAATATGTTCTATATTAAAAACGCATGCTGTCTGCGCATGTCTGCTGCATCTGCGTGACGAACGCACTCGCTGACGTCACCGCTTAACGCAGACAGTGACGTTACGTTCTTGTCATTTAACCTCTAATTCCATTTTTTTATTAATTTTTAATACTGTGTGAACATTGACAGTGTGGCATTTGTTTGGAGTGAATCGTTAAACTAAAAAGCGTGATAAAAGCAGCGGTATTTATTTGGACACAAAGAGCGCTATTTTTCAAGTGGTACTCGATGCAGAGCCAAATGGGAGGAGCTGGAGCTCCAGCTTCACCTCACTGGATTTAGTGGGCGGGGCCGCGCAGGCTGAGGTTAACTTTCGCGCAGCAGCATCGACTACGAGCACTCAGCATGATTTCAAAAGCAACATATTTCAGCGCCGCTCGATTTTTATTTAACACAAATTAACTAAATAAATACTCTGTTAGTCAACAAGAGTTTCATTTGTTATAGATATATCTGTACCGCAAACTGTTATAAAAAGACACAATTTTAATGACGTACGTACGACTGTCTGCTTACACGGCAGAGACAAAATAACAACACCAGCCAGCGTTATTTAGAGAAACTGCTTGGTATCAACAACACGGACCCGTACAAACGTAGTTTACAAGTTTGTTGGTTTGTAAGTCTTGCACCCAGCCACATCAGAAATATTCATGGCTTCTAATGACTTAAAGCTTCTAAACTCTTGCATTGTGTAGGCACCGATACCGTAAACCGGGTAATTGATTATGTCAGGGTGTGTGAAAGGTAATAACGTTAGTGCTTCTGGGTCTTTCATCCATTCTGTAACGTTAACGTTAGCTGCAGTTCGTACGGGTCCGTGTTGTTGATACCAAGCAGTTTCTCTAAATAACGCTGGCTGGTGTTGTTATTTTGTCTCTCCTGATAGAGCCTTCCTTTCACTTCCTATTTCTCCATTTATTCAACCGTAGAGCAAAAAATGCAAACGCAAATCTGCTCTTTCTCTCTCTGTCGCTATTTCTCTCGGCCTCACTGTCGAAGTAACCATGGCGACGGATAGCATAGACAGTAAAAGAAATGGACACAGCGACCCCATTGATTTCAACGGAGAAAACTGAAGCCCGATTATTGCACTTCCTGTCTATCATAATCATGACAAATATTAGAGAAAAATACAATATTATGTTTGCCAGCATCTTGCGCATCAAAACAAACTTGTCCTTTCATCACGGGTGAAACTCGCACTAACATTAACAGGCTTGATAGCGCGTCATGTTCTGTCCACTAGAGTGAGCTAGAGCTCTAGCTCCTCCCATTGGACGCTGCAGTGAAGCCCCGCCCACTAAATTTAGCGAGGTGTAGCTGGAGCTCCAGAAAAGGGGGAGCTCGAGCTCTAGCTCCTCCCATTTGGCTCTGCATCGAGCACCATCTCCTATTTTTCATAATGTAGATCGATCCTCACTGGGCTCATGTGTGGGCGTGGCTACATCGACTAGAGCCACGCCTCCTCTATTAAAACCCGCGAGCAGCCGCTGACGCGGGAGATGATGATCGAGCCGCGAGTGAAACGCGTGTCTGACGCCCGTGTTCTGTAGAGTTCTGGACTAAACGCGTGAGTTCTGGACTAAACGCGTGTCTGACGCCCGTGTTCTGTAGAGTTCTGGACTAAACGCGTGAGTTCTGGACTAAACGCGTGTCTGACGCCCGTGTTCTGTAGAGTTCTGGACTAAACGCGTGAGTTCTTGACTAAACGCGTGTCTGACGTCCGTGTTCTGTAGAGTTCTGGACTGAACGCATGTCTGACGTCCGTGTTCTGTAGAGTTCTGGACTAAACGCGTGTCTGACGCCCGTGTTCTGTAGAGTTCTGGACTAAACGCGTGTCTGACGCCCGTGTTCTGTAGAGTTCTGGACTGAACGCGTGTCTGACGCCCGTGTTCTGTAGAGTTCTGGACTAAACGCGTGAGTTCTTGACTAAACGCGTGTCTGACGTCCGTGTTCTGTAGAGTTCTGGACTGAACGCGTGTCTGACGCCCGTGTTCTGTAGAGTTCTGGACTAAACGCGTGTCTGACGCCCGTGTTCTGTAGAGTTCTGGACTAAACGCGTGTCTGACGCCCGTGTTCTGTAGAGTTCTGGACTGAACGCGTGTCTGACGCCCGTCTCTGATGAGCTCGCGACTCTGTCACAGGTAAGATCCCTCATTACCTCAGACTGATGTGTTGTTGTGTAGTTTGACAGGTGTGTGTGTGTGTGTGTGTGTGTGTGATCGCTAGTGTTCCTGTCCATTGTAGTGTTTAATGCTCAGAGTTAGAGATGTTTTCATCATCTTCAACTCATGTTCAATCTGAGACTCTAAATCAAAGGTCACATTTACATCATCTTCATAATTTTTTATTTTTTTATTTTATTTATTTATTTAAAAGCGACAGTGCATATTAATGGACATCTTAGCTTTTCAGAAATGTAAAAATGCCAGAATTAGCCCAAAGGGTCTAAGATCATCATCTTCATCACTGATGAATGTTAGTCTGTTCCACCAGAGCTTCTCTGAGGCCTTTCCTCTCTTTGATTCATTATAACTTTCTATTCCTCTCAACAGAACATCATTAGTGAAGTTTAGTGTTATTGTTAAACGATGATAACTAACAGAAAGAGTCGCGTTCTTCAGATCCGTGTTAATGTTGTGAACTTCAGTCATGAGCTCAAGTGGCATCAGATCACAGTGATGACCTTGGCAACACCCTAGCAACAGCTCCCACAGCCGTGTATTGCAGATGTGCGTCTGAAGCCTGACGTTGGTCCAGTGATTACGAACAGATGCACTCTGGGTAATGGTGTGACCAGGGTCTCGTCTCTGGCGTTTTAGAGGTTAATCTGCGCGATATTCAGTTATTAGATCAAAACCCTTAGATATTATTGCAATGTTTGTTTTCTATGTGAATGTATAAACTTGAAAATCTATCTATGATCCGCACTCATAATTACGCATGTCTGGACTCGCAGGCCTCCGTCAGCGTCAGATGATTAATCATCATAACAATTAATTATTGTGGCAATGCATCATCAAGATTAGTGAATGTTCAACATTTGAGGTTTTTCAGAATCACTCCTGTCAGCTTCAATTGAATATGTTCATCAGCAATTATCCACATACAGTATAATCTTTTTAAGCATATTAATCACATCCACAAATAATTTTGATGAAACAAGACATAATTTCCCCATATTTAAAAAAAATTAAACGATTAGACAAACTAAAAATGCTTATAAAACAGGATCAAATGCAGAGAGCTAATGATTGAAGTCATCAGGAATACATGTCATTAATCAACACTCATCTTAACAGTTTGAATATTTCATTTATCTTATAATATTTGAATATTTGAAAAAATGATGTATTAATACAATTATCTAAATTTCACGATAGAAAAACAGAAATTGTCAGATTATAATCCCAAAAGCTTCACATGCCAGCGGTGTAATATTAGTGTGGTCTGATCTGGAACTGGGGATTTCTGCTCATTACTCCGTCGTTTCAGTGGTGATGATGGTGTCCAGTATCTGTGGGCGACGACACTATCATATAATCATCATATTCTGAGCAACACCGGGAATACAGGATTAAATATGGAAGTATTTTGTTTGTCATGGACTCATAAATTGATGCCGTGTGATGAACGCTTGCCTCGGGGAAAGCAGACGCGTTTCTCCCAGCATCTGAACTTGAACGCGTTTGATTCATGATCTATTAAAGGTGAATGATGTGCCAGAAATCACTCTAATATGAGGATCTGATGCTCCAGAAACATTTATGATTATTATCAGTGTTTTTGTGGAAACTGATGCAGTTTATCCCGGACTCTTTGATGAACAGAAGCGTCTCCTCCAGCCGGAGTGTCTTCTGTCCACTCTCGGCGGCTCTGGACCCGTTCTCGGAGGAGTTCAAGTTCAGATGCTGGGAGAAACGCGTCTGCTTTCCCCGAGGCAAGCGTTCATCACACGGCATCAATTTATGAGTCCATGACAAACAAAATACTTCCATATTTAATCCTGTATTCCTGGTGCTGCTCAGAATATGATGATTATATGATAGTCACATCCGCTTCCTCCGCTCGTGATCTGTGTGTTATTGCTCTTCTGTTGTTCTTCTCTCTGTGAGGAGGATGTTTACACGTTCTCTGCGCTGGAGTGTTTCTTCACCTCTGCTTCTCCTCATCAGGCTCTCTCTCTCTCTCTCTCTCTCTCTCTCTCTCTCTCTCTCTCTCTCTCTCTCGCTGAGCTCTCCATATCCCTGCTCCTCCGTCTCCTTTATTCCGCATTATTGTTCAGACGTTCACAGGAACTCATAATGAACCTTTGAATGTCTCAGCCAATCAGGTGTGAGCCGTCGTCTGAGCGAACACAGTTCTAGCTTCCTCAAAGTTTAAAATATTAATATTTTTCTTACACAAACTCATCGTTTTGCTTCAGAAGGCCTTTATTATCCCCATGGACAGATGCACTTTTATGATGGACAGATGCACTTTTATGATGGACAGATGCACTTTTATGATGGACAGATGCACTTTTATGATGGATAGATGCACTTTTATGATGGACAGATGCACTTTTATGATGGACAGATGCGCTTTTATGATGGATAGATGCACTTTTATGATGGACAGATGCACTTTTATGATGGACAGATGCACTTTTATGATGGACAGATGCACTTTTATGATGGACAGATGCACTTTTATGATGGACAGATGCACTTTTATGATGGACAGATGCACTTTTATGATGGATAGATGCACTTTTATGATGGACAGATGCACTTTTATGATGGACAGATGCACTTTTATGATGGATAGATGCACTGTTATGATGGACAGATGCACTTTTATGATGGACAGATGCACTGTTATGATGGATAGATGCACTTTTATGATGGATAGATGCACTTTTATAATGGACAGATGCACTTTTATGATGGACAGATGCACTTTTATGATGGACAGATGCACTTTTATGATGGACAGATGCACTTTTATGATGGACAGATGCACTTTTATGATGGACAGATGCACTTTTATGATGGACAGATGCACTTTTATGATGGACAGATGCACTTTTATGATGGACAGATGCACTTTTATGATGGACAGATGCACTTTTATGATGGACAGATGCACTGTTATGATGGACAGATGCACTTTTATGATGGACAGATGCACTTTTATGATGGACAGATGCACTGTTATGATGGACAGATGCACTTTTATGATGGACAGATGCACTTTTATGATGGACAGATGCACTTTTATGATGGATAGATGCACTGTTATGATGGACAGATGCACTTTTATGATGGACAGATGCACTTTTATGATGGATAGATGCACTGTTATGATGGACAGATGCACTTTTATGATGGACAGATGCACTGTTATGATGGACAGATGCACTTTTATGATGGACAGATGCACTGTTATGATGGACAGATGCACTTTTATGATGGACAGATGCACTTTTATAGATGCACTTTTATGGACTTCAAAACAGAAACTGCCATTATAACAGTATAAAGCTTGGAAGAGCCAGGACATTTTTAATTTAACTCTGTGTTCGTCTGAGAGAAGAATGTCAGATACACCTAGGATGACTTGAGGGAGA
>CM060603.1:45805972-45818472 GCA_030578255.1 Tiaroga cobitis
AGCGGCCTCACGTCACCAAGGTCAGATAAATCCCATCACATAGAGCCTCTTTCACCTAGATGTCATCATATAGAGACTGTGTCTGTTCCCCGAATTTGGAAATCCAAAAAACGTCAGGTTAAAAATTTAATTGATGTTCAACAAATAAAAAACAGATATAATACAGATGAGCAAATGATAAAGCTTGGGTTGCTGAATATTCGATCCCTTACTTCAAAATCTCTCGTAGTTAATGATATGATTTCAGATTATAATCTTGATATGCTGTGTTTGACAGAAACCTGGCTAAAACCAAACGATTACATTATTTTAAATGAGTCAACCCCACAAGATTACAGTTATAAACATGAACCTCGTCTGAAAGGCAAAGGGGGAGGTGTTGCTGTAATTTATAGTAATATTTTCAAAACCACTGAGAAATCTAGCTTTAAATATACTTCTTTTGAAGTATTGGTGCTTAATGTAAAAATATATAGTGTAAACGATAAATCACATTTGAGAATTATGCTGGCTACTGTATACAGGCCACCAGGGCACCATAAAGATTTTATCAAAGAATTTGCGGACTTTCTATCAGAATTAGTATTGGCTGCAGATAAAGTACTAATTGTTGGTGATTTTAATATACATGTAGATAATGAAAAAGATGCATTGGGATTGGCATTTAAAGATATTGTAAACTCAATTGGAGTTAGACAACACGTGTCAGGACCTACTCATTGTCGTAATCATACTCTAGATCTAATATTATCACATGGAATAGATGTTGATGCCGTTGAAATTCTGCAGCAGAGCGATGACATCTCAGATCATTATCTAGTCTCATGTAAATTACATTTAGCCAAGGCTGCAAAGCCGAGTCCGTGTTATAAATACGTTAGACCTATAACTTCTGCCACTAAAGATTGCTTTATCAATAAACTTCCTAATCAGTTTCATCATCTCAGCATCCCGGATAGCTTAGAAGAACTTGATATTGCAACAGAAACGTTTAAATCTTTCTTTTCCAGCACTTTAGACGCAGTTGCGCTTAAAGAAGATTAAAGAAAATAGCCCAACGCCGTGGTACAGCGAGCACACACACACACACACACACACACACACACACACACCCGGGCCCTTAAGAGAGCAGCCAGAAAAATGGAGCGCAACTGGAAGAAAACTAAACTAGAGGTATTTCAGATTTCATGGAAAGAGAGCTCGATTGCTTACAGAGAGGCTTTAAAAGCTGCTAGATCTGCTTATTTTTCAACCCTCTTAGAAGAAAATAAACATAATCCAAGGTATTTATTTGAAACAGTGGCTAAACTAACGAAAAAGAAAGCTTCAAGCTCAGAAGTGTCCAAGCAACACAGCAGTGATGACTTTATGAACTTCTTCACTTATAAGATATCAGGGACAAAATTATAACTATGCAACCGTCTACCACAGTATCGCATCAGGAAGTGCATTGTAGTCTCCCTGAGGAAAAATTTGATTCATTTGTTGCTATAGGAGAGGAAGAATTCTGCAAACTCGTTAATTCATCTAAATCGACAACCTGTATGTTAGACCCTATACCGACTAAGCTACTGAAAGAGATGTTTCCAGAGGTCATATATCCTCTTCTTAATATCATTAATTCATCTTTGTCTCTAGGATACGTACCAAAAACCTTTAAACTGGCTATGATAAAACCGCTTGTTAAAAAAACAACAACTTGATCCTACAGAATTAGTCAATTACAGGCCGATCTCAAATCTGCCTTTTCTGTCAAAGATATTAGAAAAGGCAGTATCTTCACAACTATGTTCCTTTTTGGAAAGAAATAATATCTGCGAGGATTTTCAGTCCGGATTTAGACCGTACCATAGTACTGAGACCGCTCTCATTAGTGTCACAAATGATTTGCTCTTATCATCGGATCGTGGTTGTATCTCTCTATTAGTGTTACTCGATCTTAGTGCTGCATTTGACACCATTGACCACAACATTCTTTTAAATAGACTAGAAAACTATGTGGGCATTAGTGGAATTGCACTAGCATGGTTTAAATCATACTTAACTGACCGTTATCAGTTTGTAGCAGTAAATGAAGAGATGTCTTATCGATCACAAGTTCAGTATGGCGTACCACAAGGCTCAGTACTAGGACCGTTGCTGTTCACTCTGTACATGCTACCATTAGGAGATATCATTAGGAAACATGGAGTTAGCTTTCACTGTTATGCCGATGATACTCAGCTGTATATTTCTTCAAAACCCAACGAAACTTACCAATTCACAAAATTAACGGAATGCATAGCTGATATAAAAAATTGGATGACTAGTAATTTCCTACTACTAAATTCTGAAAAGACAGAGATTCTAATTATTGGACAAAAAACTTCCACACATAATAACCCAGAATACTGTCTAACACTTGATGGCTGCTCTGTCAAGTCTTCGTCGTCGGTTAGGAACCTGGGTGTGCTCTTTGATACCAACCTTTCTTTTGAAAGCCACGTGTCTAGTATCTGTAAAACTGCATTTTTCCATCTTAAAAATATATCTAAAATACGCCATATGCTCTCATTGGGAAATGCGGAACAATTAGTTCATGCGTTCATGACCTCAAGGCTAGATTATTGTAATGCTCTACTGGGTGGTTGCCCTGCACGCTTAATAAATAAACTACAGCTAGTTCAAAACGCAGCAGCTCGAGTTCTTACCAGAACCAGGAAATATGACCATATTAGCCCGGTTCTGTCAACACTGCATTGGCTCCCTATTAAACATCGTATAACTTTTAAAATATTGTTGATTACTTACAAAGCACTAAATGGTTTAGCTCCGCAGTGCTTGAGCGAGCTCTTAACGCATTATAGTCCTTCACGTCTATTGCGATCTCAAAATTCCGGCCAGTTGATAATACCTAGAATATCTAAATCGACTGCTGGCGGTAGATCCTTTTCCTATTTAGCACCAAAACTCTGGAACAGTCTTCCTACCATTGTCCGGGAAGCAGACACACTCTGTCAGTTCAAAGCTAGACTAAAAACACATCTCTTTGACCTAGCATACACATAACACACTATAGACTTCTATAATTCAATGTTAGGCTGCATAGATTAGGTCAGCCGGAACTGGGAACACTTCCCTTAAATCTTTATGTACTCGCTACATCATAAGAAGAATGGCATCTATGCAAATATTAGTGTCTTTGTTTATCCCGAGGTTTTCCCGCAGCCTGCCGGATCCAGGCCGTGTCCAGATCTGACGAAGGAGATCCGCCTGGACCCGATGACAATGCAGTGCTGAAGTGTCCACTATCCTCTCCCTATGGAGGATCCCTTTCCCACTCTACAGATGAAGCGTTGTGAATTTCGGCTCGCGTACCCCGAAGTGATAAAATAAAACAAAATTCTGTATCAAAATTTATAGGCAAGACAAGTAGTTTGTTTAGGCTGAGGGTATGGAATTACAAACCTGCGCACATATTTTCAAAAGCACATAACTATAGAATCAATTCTGAATGAGCATGTGAACGCCGTCAGCGTTAATCACAGGTTCGCGTTTAAAGTCTGATCATTTCGACGGAGGTGAATCAATCAAAGTTAACTTTAGCTGGAAATAACATTATTCAAGAACCGCTATAAAGCCAAAACAATCTGTTACCTTAAATTATATGTTTATCTCTGTAAAGCTGCTTTGAAACAATCCATTGTTAAAAACGCTATATAAATGAAGATGACTTGACTTGTCTAATTTTATTTTCCCCTACAACGTTTACATTCATCAAAGGTCAAAAACACTTTATTTTCCTCATAATCTCCACTGCAGCTTCAGCTCTTTCTCTCAGTGTCTGAAACGCTTCTGTGAAGATTCATCTCTCTAAGCCCCGCCTCTCTGAGAGCTGCTACATTTACATTTACATTTATTCATTTAGCTGACGCTTTTATCCAAAGCGACTTACAATTGCTATATATGTCAGAGTTCGCACGCCTCTGGAGCAACTAGGGGTTAAGTGTCTTGCTCAGGGACACATTGGTGTCGCACAGTGGATTCGAACCCGGGTCTCTCACACCAAAGGCATGTGTCTTATCCACTGCGCCATCACCACCCCTGCTCTGCTGTGATTGGTCAGAAAGCAAACGCTCATTATCATATCTGATTTTCAGCTCTTGATCACAGTGGTACGAACTGTAACGATGGTGTGGGTTAGACCGTCTCGATTTCAGAAAACAGTGTCTTCTCGACATGAACAACACGAACCGAACTCGTCCAGTCTCAGATACACTACAATGTTTGAGGGCGGAGCTAAGAGACGCTGTTCAGCCAATCAAGACCACTGTGCGTGCTCTGTGTCGGGTCTCGGGCCCTGATGTCGAGTCTCGGGCTCTGATGTCGAGTCTCGGGCCCTGATGTCGAGCCTCGGGCTCTGATGTCCAGTCTCGGGCCCTGATGTCGAGTCTCGGGCCCTGATGTCGAGTCTCGGGCCCTGATGTCGAGTCTCGGGCTCTGATGTCGAGTCTCGGGCCCTGATGTCGAGTCTCGGGCCCTGATGTCGAGTCTCGGGCCCTGATGTCGAGTCTCGGGCCCTGATGTCGAGTCTCGGGCCCTGATGTCGAGTCTCGGGCCCTGATGTCGAGTCTCGGGCCCTGATGTCGAGTCTCGGGCCCTGATGTCGAGTCTCGGGCCCTGATGTCGAGTCTCGGGCCCTGATGTCGAGTCTCGGGCCCTGATGTCGAGTCTCGGGCCCTGATGTCGAGTCTCGGGCCCTGATGTCGAGTCTCGGGCCCTGATGTCGAGTCTCGGGCCCTGATGTCGAGTCTCGGGCCCTGATGTCGAGTCTCGGGCCCTGATGTCGAGTCTCGGGCCCTGATG
This sequence comes from Tiaroga cobitis, assembly GCA_030578255.1. Lineage (NCBI taxonomy): Eukaryota > Metazoa > Chordata > Actinopteri > Cypriniformes > Leuciscidae > Tiaroga > Tiaroga cobitis. The sequence continues at coordinate 45,810,818 of CM060603.1, forward strand.
TCGAGTCTCGGGCCCTGATGTCGAGTCTCGGGCCCTGATGTCGAGTCTCGGGCTCTGATGTCGAGTCTCGGGCTCTGATGTCGAGTCTCAGGCTCTGCTGGTGTCTGTGGATCGAGGGTCAGACGAGGGTCTCATGCTCCGGATCCGGTTATAGAACATCTCTGGCTCTGTTTGTCCTTTTCTTTTAATCGGTTTTCTTTCTCATCGTTCGCACACACACACATTCTAATGTTCTTTCCACTGGCGTGTTGCCCAGATGGTGTTATTGGTTTCCATGTATGTCACTGAATGATGGCGAGCTAAAAATACACGCAGAACTCGGTCGAAACGAGACTTCTGGACGTCAGGAAGAAAGATAGATGCTTGTCCAAATACACACATGTACGGTCTTGGCCAGTAAGAGCGCAAGACTGTCCCATGTCTTAAAAATGCTGAAGTTCCCATAATACACCACACACACACTATCTCCAATATGCTACACACACACTATCTCCAATACCGTTTCGGAGCTACGCGTATCCCATCATGCATTATGTTCGGGAACTCATGTGCCTTGAAATCAAGAGACGTCGAGGAAAACATTCCACTGTAATTCTAAATTAATTAGATATATATAAATTGGTAGTAAAAACATAGTGTTACACATTTTATTGTTGCAAAGATTAGTGTAGGCCTGTTTTTATCACTTAATTAGAAGCACCACAGTTAAAGTGATAGTTCACCCAAAAATGAAAATTAGCCCATGATTTACTGTCCCTCAAGTCATCCTAGGTGTATCTGACACTCTTCTCTCAGACGAACACAATCAGAGTTATATTAGAAATGTCCTGGCTCTTCCAAGCTTTATAATGGCAGTGAATGGCTGTTTTGAAGTCCATAAAAGTGCACCTATCCATTTATCAGTATTGAAAATATAATAAATAAAAGCTCTGTAAACAGTTGCATTTTTTGCAAAACTATAAGTCTGGAGTAATCAAAACTTCTACACACACTTGCAATCTTTACGCCTTATAGAGAAAATACGTCATGTAAAGAGCACAAGTGTGTGTGTGTGTGTGTGTTTTGGACAAGGCAAACTCCTGTTCTCTGTGTGTGTGTGTGTGTGTGTGTGTGTGACAGATCTTCCCGGACCCGTCGGACTTCGAGCGCTGCTGTAAACTGAAGGACCGGCTGCCGTCGATCGTGGTGGAGCCGACAGAAGGAGAAGTGGAGAGCGGAGAACTGCGCTGGCCCGAGGAGATCCTGGAGAACCTGGAGACCGAGGAGGAGGAGGAAGAGGACAACTCTCAGCATTAGAGAGACACACACACACACATACATGCGCACACACGCATGCACACACACACACACTGACACACACATACATGCGCACGCACACTGACATGCACACGCACACACACACACACACTGACACACACACACACACACACACGCACACTGACACGCACACCACGCACACACACACATTCTGACACGCACGTGCGCTCACACACACACTCAGAACTGACGATCGCTGACACTGTTTGTGTGTCAGGAGATTAGTGATGATGGTGGTGGTGGTGATGATGATGATGGTGATGATGATGGTGGTGGTGATGATGATGGTGGTGGTGGTGGTGGTGATGATGATGGTGGTGATGATGATGATGATGGTGGTGATGATGATGATGATGATGATGGTGATGATGATGATGGTGGTGGTGGTGATGATGATGATGATGATGATGGTGGTGGTGATGATGGTGTGAGTCTGTCCTGCTCATTTACACGCTTCTCTGAACAACACACAGATCTTCTTCCCAATAAGAGCATATGCCATAACGTTATGTAGATTTACTGTAAATATTCTCAGTTCTAGATGAATTACCAGTAAGAAGTTTTTTTTTTTTTTTTATTAAGTTTTACATAAACTGGGAACCATTAACAGCAATACGATATGATGAAACGACTTCACATTGCCCTTATTCCTGAATGTTATTAGTAAGTCATACATGTTGTATTGAATACATAAATAAAGACATGTAAACACATGAATACATAAACGTGAGGAAAGAAAAAAGAAATCAAATTAAATGACTAAATAAAATTAACTTGATAAGAATGCATACAAATTATACATGTCATATGGCTATATACACACATACTAGATGAATGACCGGTGTTTAGCGTGTGTTTAGCGTGTCGTCCGCATCATCAGCCCTGTGTCAGTTCGTGTAGAGATGATCTGTAGGGAACGCTTCACACCGCAGCAGAACTGACCCGGCGCGTGTTGTGGACTTTAGATCCGTCTGTGTTTGTCGCACATGTATAGATGAGTGTGTGATCACAGATCACTTCTGTCCCTCTTCATCTGTAAAGACTCAGGGAGTTTCTCTTGTTCTGTAGGCTGTGTACGCCGCTTTCTCTCTGACTCAGAGGCTGTAAATAAACATTTAAGCTTTCCAAACCACTGTTTCCTGAGCCTCTTTTCACACTCTTAAAGTCACCATGAAATCAAAATGAACAATTCTTAATTATGGAATATTGCAGTGTTTATTCTGAATGATTTATGTGTGCACATCATTACTGTGTTAATAATAATCAGTTCCCCTGGCAGCATCTCTTCTCTTCTCTGATGACGAGGGCGGGGCTATAACCTGTCACTCACATGAGATCAGCCAATAGCAAATCACAACAATCCAATCAATTCCCCACAGACACAGTCAAGCCCCGCCCACATGTGTTCTTGTTCCAGAAGTGTTTCTCTCGGATATACGGAACAATAGAGGAGAAACGACTGTGTCTGTGTGTGTGTGGAGGCTGTGCCGAGGCTCCGGCTGTGTGTGTGTGGAGGCTGTGCCGAGGCTCCGGTAGTGTGTGTGTGAACATTTCAGTGTTTATGAGATGCTCTGAGAACGTCTGCGTGAACATGTGCATGTGTGTTGTGAGTGTGCTTGTCAAGTCAAGTCATCTTCATTTATATAGCGCTTTTAACAATGGATTGTTTCAAAGCAGCTTTACAGAGATAAACATAATTTAAGGAACAGAGATTGTTTTCGCTTGTGTGTGCATGTGTGTTGTGAATGTGTGTGTGTGTGTGTGTGTGTGTTGTGAATGTGTGTTGTGAATGTCAATGTGTGTGTGGTGTGTGTGTGTTGTGAATGTGCACGTGAACTGTATTTAGTCGCACTAACCGCACATGTCTTCCTGTCTCCACAGGCTCACCTCTAAACTAAGACACACACACACACACACACACACACACTTCCTCTCCTGGGCTCAGCTCTCTGCTGAACTACTGTGGGTTATTTATCAAGCTAACCCAGTTCTTAACCCGAGCAGCGCATCTCACACACACCTGACCTGCGCTGATAGACCGAGAGCTGGAGAGCCTGTGCATCGCCTGTCAATCATCTTTTCACAGTTAAAATCCTGCACGTGTTTAATGATGCATTTAATAGTTAATGTGTCATTATAAACGTTCACAATGGTGTTGCAGATATAATATAACGCAGATAACATTCAATATTTTTTTATCAGATTATATATTCACTCTTAACCGTCTGTCTCACACATCCGTCATGTTTGTAGTTCTAATCCTTCCCAGAAAGTGGTGAGTCGCTGAGGACCCAAGCAATCCGATTGGTTCAAAGCTCACTTTATGGGTAATCGCTTAAAGGGTTAGTTCACCCAAAAATGAAAATTAAGTCATTAATTACTCACCCCCATGCTGTACCAACCCCGTAAGGCCTTCGTTTGTCTTCGGAACACAAATGAAGATATTTATGATTAAATCTGAGAGGTTTATGACTGCTACTTAAGCCGCGTTTCCACCGCAGGAACTTTCCCCAGGAACTAGGAACTTTGGGGTGGTACTCCGTGTGTTTACACCGCAGGAACCAGGGTCTAAATGAAGTTCCGGGTAAAAATTCCCCCCCCAGAAAGTCCCTGCTGGCGAGGTAGTACTTTTTCAGAGTTCAGGAACTTTCGGGGTGGGACTTGTGCGCTGAACATGCTGATTGGTTCTTTTACCTTGTTCTCTCTGCCGGATGGCGCGCGTTCGTCCCATCCATCTCACGGTCATGTCCGCTATAGCTGATAACAAACGTTGTCTATCTAGCATTACGAGCTTTCTGAAATGAATAAGCTTTGGTATTAGTGTTCGTCTCTTTTCTGCCGTTTTGTTAATTACCTCGTTAGTAAACCAATAGATCGCTCACAAAAACACCACAGCTTGAATCTCCTCAATACTTAAAACTCAAAACAAGTACGCGCAGACTGGGAGGAGCAGTCGCACGCAGTTCAACGTCACCAGACTAATCTTCCCGGTACTTTAGTCCACGGTGTAAACGCAGTGAGCAACCGTTCTGGGGCAAAAAAAGTTCCTATGAAAAAAGTTCCTGGGACAAATAGTTCCTGGTAATTGCGGTGGAAACGCGGCTATAGGCTCCCTGAGGGAATGACACCGGACGGCCCAGAAAGTCAATGAAGAAAATGTTTAAATATTCCATGTCACAACAGTGGCTCAACTATAAGTTTATCAAGCGGCGAGAATACTTTTTGTGTGGAAAAACAAACAAAAATAATGACTTTATTCGACTATTCCTTTTCTTCCTTGTAGGCCTGAAACGAGACTTCAAGAGATTTCCACGACGCGCACGCGAGAATTGCGATCTCCTTCAACTACTTCAGTTCAGTTCTCGCGGGTGCGTCGTGGAAATCTCTTGAAGTCTCGTTTCAGGCCTACAAGGAAGAAAAGGAATAGTCGAATAAAGTCATTATTTTTGTTTGTTTTTCCGCACAAAAAGTATTCTCGTCGCTTGATAAACTTATAGTTGAGCCACTGTTGTGACATGGAATATTTAAACATTTTCTTCATTGACTTTCTGGGCCGTCCGGTGTCATTCCCTTAGGGAGCCTATGGAGGAGTGATCAACCTCTCAGATTTAATCATAAATATCTTCATTTGTGTTCCGAAGACGAACGAAGGTCTTACGGGGTTGGTACAGCATGGGGGGGGGGGGGGGGAGTAATTAATGACTTAATTTTCATTTTTGGGTGAACTAACCCTTTAGTGGGTTATGGGTTTCGAGGGTTATGGGTGGGTGGGAAATCCGCGTGCATATGGTGACGCAAAAGTGTGTGTAGTTCGATGTAGTGTGCACTCCAGGCCGCTAGGTGGCCATCGTGAGCAGATCTGTGCCTTCACTGTCTAGCAGACTTTTGCGTTCTTACCCTTTAGACGGTGAAGCGTTATTAAGATTTCCACTCTGGAGAGTGGTTTTACTTTTTTTACGTTTTTAAACCCCAAAAAGGCCGTCGCCGTGTAAACGAAGGCACATCCGATAAAATATTTTTACGTTTTCACCCCGAGCGTTCTCGTGTAAACACGGCCTTATGCTGCGTTCCAGGCAGCTTTTTGAGCACGTAAATCACGACTCAAAGTAGTGTTCCAGGCCAGTCACGCCAAACTACATGAGCGCAATATACATACGATTATGTATTACAATGTTATGTGCCTGAAACAATAAGTGTGTCATTATTATATTATTATTAATTTGACTGCAACGATATATTGTCCTAAAGTGTATTCTCACCGTGTACCGCCTGCAGAAACACTGCATCCGTAGGGAAAAGTTGTTTTGTATGGTTTCGCGGGCTGTGTGACGTCAGAGCTCGTAACTGGGAGTCCATCGATCTAGTACGAGCTCACGGATGGGAAGGCACGGGTTTGACTGCCGTTCCAGTGCACTTTCACGGGTATAAGGTTGGAAAAACACGGGTTTCAGGTTGCCTGGAACGCGGCATAAGTGTCTGGTTACAAACCAGATATCACTTTATTATAGAAGATGTTTGAACTACGTTATAACAAGCATTAATGTCTTTATGTTTTATAACCAAGGCTATAGATTGTGAAATTAAACATTGCTCGTTCTTAGTGTTTTTTTAGTTAGCTTAGATAGTAGCATAGCATACAGCTAAAGAACTTCGATAACAAATATGATACAAGCATAATTCTGTTTAAGAATTAATTATGACATGACATGCTTGCAATTAAAAAAAAGATATATTATACCTTATTGCTTAATAACAATTAAAGGGATACTTCAGGATTTACCATTAAGCTTTGTACTATTAGTAGAAAACCTGTAGTATTTTCGAATTACCGTGCTTTCCACCCTCATATCCCCCTGAGACAAGAGATTTTTGTATTTTTTGTCTGAAAAAATCCTCCGATGACGCAAAAATCGTTATTTTGCGTCATCGGAGGATTTTTTGGCCAGAGGCTAAAGACTACAGCCAGTAGTAGGAGCTGTTCCGCATCTTCCCAACCCGCCCATAGAGGGTGGGATCTCACTCACAGAATGTACACATAGTGTCAGCCATCTTTGTTTGGAAGCTAAGCTAGCAGGCTCTTGTTCTGTGGAGAAAGCTGAGTAGCAGGGGTTACCATCCTCTTTTTCCATGTCCGGCCGTCGATGTCCGGGATTCAGCTTTTGCTCTCTGCGGTCGCCATTCATTGTTTACATGCACACCTTTTGTTTCAATCTAACTGAATTCATTGCGATTGGTGAATCTGAATGTAGTGTTTACATGAGCGCTAAACAAGTGATCGGTTGATTTGCGTTTTAACATTGCTAAGAAAATTCCCGCTCCTGCGTGAGAGATACGAGACCGGTGTGTCTCACAGGTGTTGCTCATCAGTAACCACGCCACCGGCCTCGCGCCGTTCTCCCGCGGCCCTCACTCGTCCTGCTCGCCACAGTAAACATGACTCACGCCGTTCTCCCGCGGCCCTCACTCGTCCTGCTCGCCACAGTAAACATGACTCGCGCCGTTCTCCCCGCGGCCCTCACTCGTCCTGCTCGCCACAGTAAACATGACTCGCGCCGTTCTCCCGCGGCCCTCACTCGTCCTGCTCGCCACAGTAAACATGACTCGCGCCGTTCTCCCGCGGCCCTCACTCGTCCTGCTCGCCACAGTAAACATGACTCGCGCCGTTCTCCCGCGGCCCTCACTCGTCCTGCTCGCCACAGTAAACATGACTCGCGCCGTTCTCCCGCGGCCCTCACTCGTCCTGCTCGCCACAGTAAACATGACTCGTGTCGTTCTCCCGCGGCCCTCACTCGTCCTGCTCGCCACAGTAAACATGACTCGCGCCGTTCTCCCGCGGCCCTCACTCGTCCTGCTCGCCACAGTAAACATGACTCGCACCGTTCTCCCGCGGCCCTAGCCTCGTCCTGCTCGCCACAGTAAACATGACTCACGCCGTTCTCCCGCGGCCCTCACTCGTCCTGCTCGCCACAGTAAACATGACTCGCGCCGTTCTCCCGCGGCCCTCACTCGTCCTGCTCGCCACAGTAAACATGACTCGCGCCGTTCTCCCGCGGCCCTCACTCGTCCTGCTCGCCACAGTAAACATGACTCGCGCCGTTCTCCCGCTGCCCTCACTCGTCCTGCTCGCCACAGTAAACATGACTCGCGCCGTTCTCTCGCGGCCCTCACTCGTCCTGCTCGCCACAGTAAACATGACTCACGCCGTTCTCCCGCTGCCCTCACTCGTCCTGCTCGCCACAGTAAACATGACTCGCGCCGTTCTCCCGCGGCCCTCACTCGTCCTGCTCGCCACAGTAAACATGACTCACGCCGTTCTCCCGCTGCCCTCACTCGTCCTG
>CM060603.1:45823472-45875972 GCA_030578255.1 Tiaroga cobitis
TTTTGGTCAACGTCGATAAAGCATTAATTGTTGGAGATTTTAACATACACGTAGATAATTTAAATGATGCGTTAGGGGCTGCGTTTACAGATTTATTAAACTCCTTCGGGGTCAAGCAAAACGTCACCGGACCAACTCATCGTCTTAATCATACACTCGATTTAATTATATCATATGGAACCGATCCAACCGATATAGATATCATTCCACAAAGTGATGATGTCACTGACCATTACATGGTAACTTGCATATTAAGTACTGCTGTAATATGTCATCCTGCGCCACGTTATCGACCAGGTAGAACAATTCTTCCATCCACCATAGATCATTTCTCAAATAGCTTATCTGATCTGTCTCAGCTGCTGCCTGAACCCAAACAAACAGATGAACTAGATGAACCAACTAGCACTATGAGCACCATTCTCTCTAGAACATTGGATATTGTTGCACCCATTAAATTAAAAAAGGTCAGAGAAAAAAGTATAGCACCATGGTACAATAATACTACGTATGTTTTAAAAAGAGAAACCCGTAATTTAGAGCGTAAATGGAAAAAAACTAATTTAGAGGTCTTTAGAATCGCGTGGAAAGACAGTATGTCACGTTATAAAAAGGCCCTTAAAACGGCCATGGCTGAGCACCTCAGCAAATTAATAGAAAACAACCGAAATAATCCAAGGTTTTTATTTAATACCGTGGCTAGACTAACAAATAAACAGACGTCGTCTGAACAAAATACCTCGTTACAGTTTAGTAGTAATGATTTCATGAACTTCTTCACCGAGAAAATTTAAAGCATCAGAATCAAAATCGTAAATGTTCAATCTTTACTCGCGCCTTATAATTCAGCCGCAATTATCACCCCGCAAGAACAATTACAATGCTTTACAACCATAGAACAAAAAGAGTTAAATAAACTTATCACTTCATCTAAAACAACAACATGTTTATTAGATCCTATACCAACTGAACTACTGAAAGAAGTGTTACCTATAGTGGAAGAGCCTCTTCTCAATATTATTAACTCATCTTTATCTTTAGGTCATGTTCCAAGAACGTTCAAGCTGGCTGTTATAAAACCTCTTATTAAGACACCACATTTAGATCCAAATAACCTAGCAAATTACAGACCCATTTCGAATCTTCCATTTATGTCAAAAATATTAGAAAAAGTTGTGTCCAGTCAACTCGGCTCTTTCTTGCAAGAAAACGACATCTATGAAAAGTTTCAGTCTGGATTCAGGCCACATCATAGCACTGAAACTGCGCTTGTTAGAATCACAAATGATTTACTTTTAGCTTCGGACCAAGGCTGTATCTCAGTACTAGTTTTACTTGATCTTAGTGCTGCGTTCGACACTATAGATCACACAATACTCTTAGATGGACTACAAAATTACACTGGTGTTCAAGGACAAGCATTAAGCTGGTTCAGGTCATACTTATCTGACCGCTACCATTTCGTCTACTTAAATGGAGAAAAATCGATCATAACTTCGGCAAACTATGGAGTGCCGCAGGGATCTGTGTTAGGCCCTTTATTATTCTCAATATATATGCTGCCACTTGGTAATATTCTAAGGAAACATGGAATTAGTTTCCATTGTTATGCTGATGACACTCAAATATATATTTCATCACGGCCAGATGAATACGCTAAATTATCCAAATTGACAGATTGTGTTAAAGATATAAAAGATTGGATGACGCGTAATTTTCTTTTATTAAACCCAGACAAGACAGAGGTAATACTTATCGGTTCTAAAAACCGTCCACAAAACCTTTCACAGCACGACTTTAACATAGTAGGATGCCCTGTTACTTTATCCGCTACAGTAAAAGACCTGGGTGTTACATTAGACTGCAACCTGTCTTTTGAAAAGCATATTTCATATGTTACAAAAACAGCCTTTTTCCACCTTAGAAACATTGCTAAGCTACGTAATATGCTATCAGTCTCTGATGCAGAAAAGTTAGTTCATGCATTCATGACCTCGAGACTAGATTACTGTAATGCTTTATTAGCTGGTTGTCCTGCATCTTCAATAAACAAGCTACAGTTAGTCCAAAATGCAGCCGCTAGAGTTCTTACTAGATCAAGAAAATATGATCATATAACACCGATTTTATCATCACTTCATTGGTTACCTATAAAGTTCCGTATTAATTACAAGGTATTGCTTTTGACTTATAAAGCTCTAAATGGTCTAGCTCCAGTCTATTTAACGGATCTTCTATCGCCCTACAATCCATCGCGCTCTTTAAGATCACTAAATTCGAGGCTTCTGGTCATTCCTAGGATATCCAGATCCACCAAAGGAGGCAGAGCATTTTCACATTTAGCTCCGAAGCTCTGGAATAGCCTTCCTGATATTGTTCGTTGCTCAGACTCGCTCTCCCAGTTTAAAACTAGACTGAAGACGCATCTATTTAGCCAGGCATTCATATACATTTTTTATCTTACAGTTACTGTAAATTCGGCCTCTAGTTCATAAACGCCAGAGGAGAACTGGCCCCCGACTGAGCCTGGGTTCTCCCAAGGTGTGTTTTCCTCCATTGGGTCATCTGATGGTGTGTTAGGACACCTTTAGGTCACTGGATGGAGTTTTTCGGTTCCTTGCCACTGTTGCCTTTGGCTTGCTCAGTTGGGGATATTCAAATTAATTAACCAATCATACCATTGATCAGCTCTACCAAACTTGGATGTCTTTTTTCCAGTAATAAACAAACATTGTTAAGTTGTTTTGATTGATACTGTGAAGCAGCTTTGATACAATCTGTATTGTGAAAAGTGCTATATAAATATATTTGACTTGACTTGACTTGACAATTTTCAATCTGGTTTCCGACCGCATCACAGCACAGAGACAGCGCTCATAAAGATAATAAACGATATTCACTTAAATACTGATACAGGCAAATTATCAGTACTGGTACTACTCGACCTCAGTGCTGCATTTGACACTGTCGATCACGACATACTTCTTGACAGGCTGGAAAACTGGGTGGGGCTTTCTGGGATAGTCCTAAAATGGTTCAGATCATACTTAGAAGGGAGAGGTTATTATGTGAGTATAGGAGACCATAAGTCTGAGTGGACATCCATGACATGCGGAGTCCCTCAAGGCTCAATTCTTGCACCACTCCTGTTCAACCTGTATATGCTCCCAATGAGCCAAATAATGAGAAAGAACCGAATCTCTTACCACAGCTATGCAGACGACACACAGCTCTACTTAGCCCTATCGCCTAACAACTACAGACTCCCAGTGCCAATGCATTGATGAAGTCAACAGTTGGATGTGCCGAAACTTTCTTCAGTTAAACAAAGACAAAACTGAAGTCATTGCGTTTGGAAACAAAGAGGAATTTCTCAAGGTGAACGCATACCTTGACGCTAGGGGTCTAACAACTAAAAATCAAGTCAGGAATTGTGGTGTGTCTCTAGAGTCAGACCTTAGTTACAGTAGTCATGTCAAAGCAATAACTAAATCAGCATACCATCACCTGAAAAATATTGCAAAAATTAGATTTTTTGTCTCCAGTCAAGACTTAGAGAAACTTGTGCATGCTTTTATCACCAGCAGGGTGGATTATTGTAATGGACTCCTCTCTGGCCTTCCTAAAAAGACCATAAGACAGTTGCAGCTCATACAGAACGCTGAGCAGAACCAGAACACATGAACACAACACACCAGTCCTCGGGTCTTTACACTGGCTCCCAGTTACATTTAGGATTGATTTTAAAGTATTATTACTGGTATATAAATCATTCAATGGGCTAGGACCTCAATATTTTGCAGATATGCTCACTGAATATGAACCCAACAGATCACTCAGATCATTAGGATCACATCAGCTAGAATTACCAAGGGTTCAATCTAAGCACGGAGAGTCTGCTTTTAGCTATTATGCTGGAACAGCTTCCAGAGGAGATCAGATGTGCTGGAACAGCTTCCAAAGGAGATCAGATGCGCTGGAACAGCTTCCGGAGGAGATCAGATGTGTTGGAACAGCTTCCAGAGGAGATCAGATGTTCTGGACCAGCTTCCAGAGGAGATCAGATGTTCTGGACCAGCTTCCAGAGGAGATCAGATGTGCTGGACCAGCTTCCGGAGGAGATCAGATGTGCTGGACCAGCTTCCAGAGGAGATCAGATGTGCTGGACCAGCTTCCAGAGGAGATCAGATGTTCTGGACCAGCTTCCAGAGGAGATCAGATGTGCTGGACCAGCTTCCAGAGGAGATCAGATGTTCTGGACCAGCTTCCAGAGGAGATCAGATGTGCTGGACCAGCTTCCAGAGGAGATCAGATGTGCTGGACCAGCTTCCAGAGGAGATCAGATGTGCTGGACCAGCTTCCAGAGGAGATCAGATGTGCTGGACCAGCTTCCAGAGGAGATCAGATGTTCTGGACCAGCTTCCAGAGGAGATCAGATGTGCTGGACCAGCTTCCAGAGGAGATCAGATGTGCTGGACCAGCTTCCAGAGGAGATCAGATGTTCTGGACCAGCTTCCAGAGGAGATCAGATGTGCTGGACCAGCTTCCAGAGGAGATCAGATGTGCTGGACCAGCTTCCAGAGGAGATCAGATGTTCTGGACCAGCTTCCAGAGGAGATCAGATGTGCTGGACCAGCTTCCAGAGGAGATCAGATGTGCTGGAACAGCTTCCAGAGGAGATCAGATGTGCTGGAACAGCTTCCAGAGGAGATCAGATGTGCTGGACCAGCTTCCGGAGGAGATCAGATGTGCTGGACCAGCTTCCGGAGGAGATCAGATGTTCTGGACCAGCTTCCAGAGGAGATCAGATGTGCTGGACCAGCTTCCAGAGGAGATCAGATGTGCTGGACCAGCTTCCAGAGGAGATCAGATGTGCTGGACCAGCTTCCAGAGGAGATCAGATGTGCTGGACCAGCTTCCGGAGGAGATCAGATGTGCTGGAACAGCTTCCAGAGGAGATCAGATGTGCTGGACCAGCTTCCAGAGGAGATCAGATGTGCTGGAACAGCTTCCAGAGGAGATCAGATGTGCTGGAACAGCTTCCAGAGGAGATCAGATGTGCTGGAACAGCTTCCAGAGGAGATCAGATGTGCTGGACCAGCTTCCAGAGGAGATCAGATGTGCTGGACCAGCTTCCAGAGGAGATCAGATGTGCTGGAACAGCTTCCAGAGGAGATCAGATGTGCTGGACCAGCTTCCGGAGGAGATCAGATGTGCTGGAACAGCTTCCAGAGGAGATCAGATGTGCTGGAACAGCTTTCGGAGGAGATCAGATGTGCTGGACCAGCTTCCAGAGGAGATCAGATGGCTGGACCAGCTTCCAGAGGAGATCAGATGTGCTGGAACAGCTTCTAGAGGAGATCAGATGTGCTGGACCAGCTTCCAGAGGAGATCAGATGTGCTGGACCAGCTTCCAGAGGAGATCAGATGTGCTGGAACAGCTTCCAGAGGAGATCAGATGTGCTGGACCAGCTTCCAGAGGAGATCAGATGTGCTGGACCAGCTTCCAGAGGAGATCAGATGTGCTGGACCAGCTTCCAGAGGAGATCAGATGTGCTGGAACAGCTTCCAGAGGAGATCAGATGTGCTGGACCAGCTTCCAGAGGAGATCAGATGTGCTGGAACAGCTTCCGGAGGAGATCAGATGTGCTGGACCAGCTTCCAGAGGAGATCAGATGTGCTGGAACAGCTTCCAGAGGAGATCAGATGTGCTGGAACAGCTTCCAGAGGAGATCAGATGTGCTGGAACAGCTTCCAGAGGAGATCAGATGTGCTGGAACAGCTTCCAGAGGAGATCAGATGTGCTGGAACAGCTTCTAGAGGAGATCAGATGTGCTGGAACAGCTTCCAGAGGAGATCAGATGTGCTGGAACAGCTTCCAGAGGAGATCAGATGTGCTGGACCAGCTTCCAGAGGAGATCAGATGTGCTCCTACAGTCACATTCAAATACAGATTTAAAACACTTCTGTTTAGCTATGCATTTACTGAATGAGCACTGTGCCACTGTTCGTCCGACTGTTTTTACTTTATTTTATTTTTTATTCTAAACTGTTTTAATTATTCTTATTTGTTTTGATTATTTTAATTTCTTTATTCTAAACTGTTTTAATTATTATTATTTCTTTTGATTTTTATTATTTCTTCTATGTAAAGCACTTTGAATTACCATTGTGTATGAAATGTGCTATATAAATAAACTTGTCTTGCCTATCTATCTATCTATCTATCTATCTATCTATCTATCTATCTATCTATCTATCTATTTGTCTGTCTGTCTGTCTGTCTATCTGTCTATCTATTTGTCTGTCTATCTTTCTATCTATATATCTATCTATCTGTCTGTCTATCTGTCTATCTATTCTGTCTTTCTTTCTTTCTGGAATGTCAGAATTCTATGTATGTCTGCAATATGTAGTAACTCACCCATAACATTTAATTAATGCTTCAAAACCTAGTTATTTTGTCAATAAATTGGGCAATGCCACCAAAATAAAAAGTGTTTTGTCATCATGAGTCACACTGGTCAAATGTTTAGATGTTTTTTCACCATGGAAATATATGTTATATACAAATTCCATGTTTTTTTTTCTACTTTTTTGTTGACTAACTGCTTTCTGTGCTGTACAGGAATGTCAGTTTCGTCTGTAAATAAAGATTCAGAGACTAAGTAGAAACTGAATGGGAAAAGTGAACAAGTACACAAACACAAAATGAACATTTGTATTTATACATTATATTTATTTCTGCAGCAATGTGTTACTGAACATTCTCAGTTGCTTGTTCATTTTTCACCCTCTGTTATGTCTTTTTCTAACACACAGCACACATCTCCTTAGTTACATCTCCCTATTGCTCTTCCATGACAAGAATCTGTAGTTTTCACGTAACACGTTTTTAGAAAACTTCCAAACTCGATTGGTTGGTTGATTGGAATGAAGGTGTGATTTCTTTACAACGGAGGGCCATTTGCCAATTCAGCAAACATTACAAACATGATCATTGAATGTATCATTTTGTATGTGATGTCTCACATGATGAAAGAATGTTTGTTCAACTCATCAGTTTTGATAACAGTTTTTTTTATTCGCTTTGGTACTATTATCGCAAGTATGTGGTAAAACCTCACAGCTCTTAGTAGAAAACTCAGATCATCAAAAAGTCTGTTTTTTCAAACATGTAATGACATGTTCAATTGACTAAGTACAACGCACAAAATTACACATTCACTTTTTCACCACACCTAATCAGTGTGTCATCAAAAAAATACCTTTCATATGAAGTAATTGTCTTTCACAATGCAATACTCACAATACTTTTGAAATGCTTCTCATCTGATTTGCGTAAATACATTTGACCAACACTTAATCCAACTGATCTTAATGGTTAATCACTGAACCGTTTGGGAAACTATAGATTTTCATTTCAGCAATATACAGTATATGGATTTTGAGAACTACAGAAATAAAATGTGTGTTTGTACGATCATATACATTACGTGTAACTACACATGATGAATACTCGTTATTGCTAATTGATTTCACATAGTGGTAACCACAATTGGTCACTATATATAAAAGTGGGGGTGTAAACACTGGCAATTTCTTTCAACATGGAGCAGGATAGACAGCAAGGAATAGGAAGAGCTTGTGGACAAGGGATCCGTCAGAGAGGTGGGCATGACACCAACAGAGAGGTCAGAGAGGTGGGCATGGGCACCAACAAAGAGGTCAGAGAGGTGGGCATGGGCACCAACAGAGAGGGCAGAGAGAGGTGGGCATGGGCACCAACAGAGAGGGCAGAGAGAGGTGGGCATGGGCACCAACAGAGAGGGCAGAGAGAGGTGGGCATGGGCACCAACAGAGAGGGCAGAGAGAGGTGGGCATGGGCACCAACAGAGAGGGCAGAGAGAGGTGGGCATGGGCACCAACAGAGAGGGCAGAGAGAGGTGGGCATGGGCACCAACAGAGAGGGCAGAGAGAGGTGGGCATGGGCACCAACAGAGAGGGCAGAGAGGTGGGCATGGGCACCAACAGAGAGGGCAGAGAGAGGTGGGCATGGGCACCAACAGAGAGGGCAGAGAGAGGTGGGCATGGGCACCAACAGAGAGGGCAGAGAGAGGTGGGCATGGGCACCAACAGAGAGGTCAGAGAGGTGGGCATGGGCACCAACAGAGAGGGCAGAGAGAGGTGGGCATGGGCACCAACAGAGAGGGCAGAGAGAGGTGGGCATGGGCACCAACAGAGAGGGCAGAGAGAGGTGGGCATGGGCACCAACAGAGAGGGCAGAGAGAGGTGGGCATGGACACCAACAGAGAGGGCAGAGAGAGGTGGGCATGGGCACCAACAGAGAGGGCAGAGAGAGGTGGGCATGGGCACCAACAGAGAGGGCAGAGAGAGGTGGGCATGGGCACCAACAGAGAGGGCAGAGAGAGGTGGGCATGGGCACCAACAGAGAGGGCAGAGAGAGGTGGGCATGGGCACCAACAGAGAGGGCAGAGAGGTGGGCATGGGCACCAACAGAGAGGGCAGAGAGAGGTGGGCATGGGCACCAACAGAGAGGGCAGAGAGAGGTGGGCATGGGCACCAACAGAGAGGGCAGAGAGAGGTGGGCATGGGCACCAACAGAGAGGGCAGAGAGGTGGGCATGGGCACCAACAGAGAGGGCAGATAGGTGGGCATGGGCACCAACAGAGAGGGCAGAGAGGTGGGCATGGGCACCAACAGAGAGGGCAGAGAGAGGTGGGCATGGGCACCAACAGAGAGGGCAGAGAGAGGTGGGCATGGGCACCAACAGAGAGGGCAGAGAGAGGTGGGCATGGGCACCAACAGAGATGGCAGAGAGAGGTGGGCATGGGCACCAACAGAGAGGGCAGAGAGAGGTGGGCATGGACACCAACAGAGAGGGCAGAGAGGGCAGAGAGGTGGGTATGGGCACCAACAGAGAGGTCAGAGAGGTGGGCATGGGCACCAACAGAGAGGGCAGAGAGAGGTGGGCATGGGCACCAACAGAGAGGGCAGAGAGAGGTGGGCATGGGCACCAACAGAGAGGGCAGAGAGGGCAGAGAGAGGTGGGCATGGGCACCAACAGAGAGGGCAGAGAGGTGGGCATGGGCACCAACAGAGAAGGCAGAGAAGGCAGAGAGGTGGGCATGGGCACCAACAGAGAGGTCAGAGAGGTGGGCATGGGCACCAACAGAGAGGTCAGAGAGGTGGGTATGGGCACCAACAGAGAGGGCAGAGAGGTGGGCATGGGCACCAACAGAGAGGGCAGAGAAGGCAGAGAGGTGGGCATGGGCACCAACAGAGAGGTCAGAGAGGTGGGCATGGGCACCAACAGAGAAGGCAGAGAGGTGGGCATGGGCACCAACAGAGAGGGCAGAGAGGTGGGCATGGGCACCAACAGAGAAGGCAGAGAGGTGGGCATGGGCACCAACAGAGAGGGCAGAGAGGTGGGTATGGGCACCAACAGAGAGGTCAGAGAGGTGGGCATGGGCACCAAACAGAGAGGTTTTGTTGATGAAGCTGGCTTTAACCTGGCCAAAACTCGACGCCGTGGACGGAACATCATTGGTCAACGGGCCACTGCCCAAGTGGAGGAAACATCTCAATGTGCGCATCTCTGAAGATGGTGTCGTATAATTCTGCACATCTTATTGAGTTCTCAGTGAAATTGAGCCGGCCTGTCAAGGTGAAGGGGTGACCTATGTAATTGTGTGGGACAATGTCAGGTTCCACCACGCAGAGGTAGTTCAAGCATGGTTTAGGCCCACCCCCGATTCATGACCCTCTACCTGCCTCCATACTCTCCTTTCCTCAACCCTGAGGACTAGTTTCCAGCATGGAGGTGGAAGGTCTATGATCGCCAACCCCTGGAGCGTGCCACCCTCCTTCAGGCCATGGAGAATGCATCTGATGACATCAGTGTAGACCAATGTCAAGCATCGATTCGTCACGCCGAAAGGTTTTTCCCAAGGTGCGTGAAAAATGATAACATTCACTGTGATGTGGACGAGAATCTATGGCCAAATGCTCGAGACAGGCTTGATCCAAATTAATGTAATGTGTGCACTAAATGTTGTTTTGTTCTCACAAAGTATACCTATGTTACAATTATTTCTGAAAAATAGAAACTAATTTGCCCAAATGATTCTAGGGGATGTCTTTATTGATCCTTCACTTGATTACACATAGGATGGATATTTTGGAAATTATAGATTATGTAAATGTTGGGTAATGTAAGTGTATTGCCTAATGTGAAAACTGTGTAATCTGTCTTTTACTGTAGCATATTCATTTCAGCACTTCTAAGGCCGATTTGAAACATGTATCTTGCATTGTTTGCTGTTGGAAGAACTGATTGTTGAAAGTACTTAACTGAAAGAAGATCATACTGTTGTGTTTCGGGGATTAAACCAAATGTTCTCATTACATATTATATTAATCTTGTGTTTGAAACAATGATTAAACGTGCAAGAAAGACTGACTGGAAGCATCAGGTTTTGAAAGAATGACTAGCTGCGTTACAAGTGTGATCAGTTTGGATTTTTGTACTAAGAGTTTTGAAAATGTAGCCTACACCTTACTTGTGAAAATAGTACCAAAGTGAATAAAAAAACTGTAACAAGCCATGATGTGCATTTAGTCAATGTGCAAATTGTAGACTACTTACGCTTTTGCACACGTGTGCAACACATGGAATTTGCAATTTACAAAAAATACATGCGATTTGCTTAAATCAATAGGAAATTCAAATCTGATGTTCAGAGATCAGAACTTATTGTTTTGAGGGGGGGAAAGTCTCATTTAAGAATTGAGCCAAAGCGATTGAGAAAAACTGTAAGATATATTCTATTATAGCGCTATTCTAATGTCATAGTCATAGAACCGGGTAACAATTATAAAACATACATATTTATTTACATTACACAGAGCGAGAGTGGAAAATCACTGCTAGAACGGACTCGCGCTGTGTGTTTGGCGTGTGCGCGAGTGGGCGGAGCTAGTCTGTGATTGGCCAGAGGAGCAGCGTATCGTCACTCGTCAGAGGCGGAAGTTCAGAGGTCGTGCGAAATCACGGATGTCACTGTAAACATCGCGTTTACATCGCGTTTACTGTGTTTGATCTGATCTGAACTGAAGAACTGTGGATTCTGTGCTTTACTGAAAGGGATGAATGTCTTCACGGCTGATATTTACGAACACAGTCACTCCTGCAAACGTTAAGCGCTGAAGTGAGTAAATAAATTACACACACACACACACACACACACACACACGAGTATTGGACGGATAGTTGTTTTGCTGCTGTAATGATCGCGTGACAGATGATGGTCACTGCTGTATGATCCATTCATCAACAAGTGTGAGCTTCATAACCCTTCATAGGCCTTTATAACCCTTCATAAGCCTTCATAACCCTTCATAAGCCTTCATAACCCTTTTGTCTGCTGTTGTCAGGTGTTTAATCTGGTGGGTTTTCATTGAAACACAAACTGCAGAGTCACGTGTGTGTCTGCCAATCAGGCTGTATATCATCATATATCTATATATTACAAGCTGTCCTGATTCTGTGCTCGATCTGATTCGTCATTGATGATCATGACTAGTTTCTGATGTTGTACAGTATTCTCATCTGAGCAGAGCATGAGGAGTGTGTTCTGGCTCTCTGTAATATAAAGAATACCAACAAAATTAAAGGCCACTTAAATCGACTACACTTGTTTCTTAACACACTTAAGTACACTTTTTAAAAGTGCACTTTGTAATAATATCAATTATAAAGCCATGCTTTAGAGAAGTGCACTTGTTTTGATGTGTTGACTAACCTACATGATTAACTGTAGTGTTATTTGATGCCTGTGAATGATGCTGCATTTTTTCATCCTGCTGAAATATTCATTATTTATTTCTTGGTTATAAGCATCTTGTATAGGAAGACGTGTTTAGGGTTTGATTTATCAATAATCATAATTGAATCTGTAGATTTATAGACACATTTGTTCCCTTCAAATGGTTCAGAGTCTCTTCAGGTACAAATGTTTTCGCAATTGGCAATTCACAATTAATTACACTTATGAAAAGGTGCTCACTTGGCAGTGTTCACTATACGCTTCTTGAGAAGTGGCATGATAGGAGATCTGTGAAAGAAAGCAAGAAATAGTTGATAGAGCTGAGTTCCAGTACCAGATCCGCAGAAACACAACACCGATCACATGGATCTTTAGCCTGTTAATCTTCTTTAATGTCTTTAAATCCCGCGCTTCTTGTCAGGTTAGACCGTATTCCTGATGCTTTGGCCGATGGATCATATTTTCATTAATACCTTATTACCTTTTGAGAACGGCTTCGCACAGACCGACTGATATCAGTCTCTTCATTACACTGAACGCTCATGAGATCTTTCATATTCCTGCGACACAGAATACATAGATCTACATCTGGAGGATCGTTCATATTATTACAGACCGGGTTTAGATTAACCCAGACCTTAGACATTTAAGGTTAAGCTTTTATATACGTGCCTAAGTATGGAGGTAGTTTTGTTTCTTTATTATTCAATCAAAAAAAAGGTTGCTACAATCCCAAAAAATATTTTCAATTAAAAAAACCTTCACTTTAATGAAAAAAAAAAATTTCAATCAAAGAAAAAAATGATTTGAATCCAAAAATATATTTGAGACTCAAAAAAATACATTTGAACACTGCTTTTCTTTGATTGAAAATGTTTTCTTTGATAGAAGTCCGTTTTTTTTTTGTTTAAAGCAACCTTTTTAATTGAAGTAACATTGTTTTTTGATTGGACCATATTAGAGATGCACCGATTGATCGGCTGGTGACCGGAATCGGCCGGTTTTCACGTGATCGGCCATGATCGGCGACCGGCCGGTCAGTCTGACATAATCCGATTTTATGCCGGTCAAATGCACTCGGGCGCCGCATGATTAACATCGCGCAACATCAGCATCACACGTGCACACGGACCGCGCACATGTAGGAAACCTCATGAATTACGGCCGTTTCACACCGCAAGGTGCAGCGCGTTTTTTTGGTTTGTTCGGCGTGCATGTTAATCAATGAGTGCATTCACACCGCGAGCCGGAGCAGCGCGTGAGCGTCGAGCAGGAGCGTCGCGGGAGCAACAGTGAAGCGCGGGTTTCGGCGCCGAATCTATTTTTGCTGCGCTCAATTTAAGTGAAAGCACACTTTTGATGGACAAAATAAATATGATTTCATCCAAAAAGTGCCCAAAATGCAAAGAATTTGCATGTCTGGTGTGTTTTAACAAGAACTGAAGTAGGCTAGGCTATGTCAGAAAGAAAATGAAGACTCAAAAATATTTATAGAAAATTTACCCATTTAAACTTGTTTTTATTATTATTATTTAATTGTTTCCCTGCACACGCTCCACTTGTCCTGTTTAGCTTGGCTGGACATGTGTCAGATGAGAGAAGAACTGTTTGAGAAATATAACTTGCCATTGATATACAACAAGTGATTGCAATAGGCCTGTGTGTGTGTGAGAGAGAAATATCTTTATACTGCAAGGCTATATTTATTTAATTTTTATTTGTTATTTATATATTATTTTATTGCCATTACCTGTTTTCATACAGAAGTTTAGTTTGCTAAATATATCAATTTTTTTTAATTGGATATTGGATGTGAAAAGGCAATGGTTCTTCCATAACACTGCACTTTAGATGTGTGTGAATTTCCCACACTAGGAGTCATTTATATAGTTCTATTTTATAGCGATTATCTGTTAAAAAAATGTTCTATGCAAAATGTTCTATTAAAGAGAAGATAGAAAATAAATATTTGTGTGTGCTGTAAAGTGGTTTGAAAAAATAAAATCGGAATCGGCTAAAATCGGAATTGGCAGGTCAAACTCAAGGAAAAATCGGAATCGGGATCGGCCTAGAAAATTGTAATCGGTGCATCTCTAATGGGTAGGACATTTGTGTCTTTATCATTCAATCAAAAAAGAAGTTGCTTCAAACAAACAAACAACAGAATCAATAAAAAAGTCACTTCAATGAAAAGATAAACATTTTCAAATATAGAAAATTGTTTTTGAATGCAAATAAAATATTTGAGACTCCAAAAATTGCATTTGAACACTTTTTTTTTATTATTGAAAATGTTCTCTTTGATTGAAGTAATCTTTTTTGTGTTTGGGCCATACATGGGTAGGACATTTGTGTCTTAATCATTCAATTCCAAAAAAGTTGTTTCAATCAAAAAAAATATTTTCAATCAAAGAAAAAACTGTTCAAATGCAACAAAAAAATACCCCGTGAATAAAAAAAAGTATTGAAGAGAATGTGTTATTTCGTTTTTGTTTTTTGTTTTTTTTTGAAGTGCAAAAAGTTTTGAAGTTTAAATTTTTTTGATTGAATTATTTTGACACAAACGTTCCGCAGTGGGCGGGTGCTTCTCTATTGGTCAGACATGTTTGATTGACAAGTGTCTACACCAACGACATCTTTCTGACAAAGAAGTCATGTTCGCCACTCGCCAGCAAGCTTTTTGCCAGTTGCGTCCTGCGTCACATCTCTCATGCGGGTTCTCGTCGACCAGGGTCAGCGCGCATCATAGCGCACACAGGCAGGCACAGAACTAGCTAGCGAACCTAGGTCTTAAATCTAATAAGTTATGTTTTTTACAACACGTTTTTTGATGGAGATGTTTAATTTCCATAGTCTTTGTTTAGTGAACGAAAGCGAAATCAGGAATTGCGGTCTTTCAGTTTGTTTATCGTTACCTAGCTACCATGGGTTTAAGATGTACAAGATGTGCTGTAGCCTTACAATGGCCAAGTCGCGTCTCATATTAACAGATGAATAGGCTTCGCTCAGTTTATTAAATACATCCAACCTGAAATGTCTCTTACAAACTATGAAGGGACAATGAATCAATCAATACACTGACATGGCAATGCTAGACAGATAGCCTACTTTGTTTGCACAGCCCTGCCGTGATTTTGTCACTCTTCTCTCCACTCCTAGACCTACGTCTGGTGACAGCGGGGAAACTTTTACCTCGATAAAGTTAGGCCTACTTATTGCATTGCAGAAAAGTAAACTTCCAGTAAACTCCAGTTAACCAGTTCATGTTTCTTCTTTAGGTGATTCAAGCAGTAACGACTAATTAGACTCAATACTGCTATTATAATACACAATACATTTTTTTTGTAATGCAATGTTTTCAACAGGGAAATATAAACAGCATTTGTCAAATTTTCCCTTAACCCCCCACCCCCTTATCAACAACACATCAGCATTAGTCAGCAGAGTACAAATACATGGGGGAAGTAATCATACAAAATAAACACACACAAAAAAAGAAAGAAACAAAAAAGAAAAAGAAACACCTATTTACAAAGCAACCCTTGTGTGTATTGCCAGAGATGGGTGAAGCCCTAGCATGTGATGGATCCTTTATAGATACGATATATGGTACAACTACAGTGCAACGCAAATAGTAAATATAAGATAAAGTGAAAAGTAATAGTAAATAGTTTAGTCAATAAAATAAACAAACAGTATACAGCAAATAAAATTGTAATGAAAAGGCTGTATAAAATATAGGCTATATAAAATAAAATGACACAACCCTGTCTATTTTTGTTAAATTGTAGTTTTATTGATCAGTAATAGACACTGTAACAGTATAAGTAGCCTAAAAGGTATAAGAAGTTATACAAGACAAGAAATAAAGTAAACGATTCAGACAAACATACAGCAGGATACAACGTTAAAATAGCCAAAATATAAAATTATGAAACTTCCCTTTGCTCTCAGCCAAAACGATTTGCCAGGGAACAAATGATAGATTAATGAGACCAAAGATCGCCCGTTATATACACAAGACGAATTATATCTCATGTTTTAACCACTGGACTAGAGACATCAGAGCCAGCGGCAAACGTCAGAAGCACTGGCCGATGTACGGCTGTTCTCGGCGGGGTACATGAGCTGTGAAAGACTGGATATCACAACTCCGAAAACGTCAGATCAATTTTTTAAATAGGCGCTATCTTTATAAATAAAACACAGATTTGACCTTTAAACAACTACATTGTCGACTGAAAAACTATTAAAACGACATTTCGTGACACAATAACAGTAGTATTTTTAAATGTCGCTGCTTTTCTCGTCTGTCAATGCGCGCTGACCCTGGTCGACGAGAACCCGTTCAACCCGCATGAGAGATGTGACGCAACCTTTTTTTTGATTGAATAATAAAGAAACAAAACTACCTCCATACCTAAGGATCCACCGATATGAATATTTTGGGCGATACGGATAATTCTTTAGATTTGAAAGCCGATAACCGATATATTGGCCGATAAATCCGAATCCGAATTTTTATAATAATATTTGAGAGCCTGATTACAAACACAAAAGTCTCACCATTAACAGCCACAGCCAATGTTATGTAGCTGATATGACAGACTTGCGCTGCACATGTTGCTCTGAACTGTATTTTCCTTTTTGAAGTGATTTCAATCGTATTTCAAGCGATTCAAACCCATCATGTTGAACAGTGCGCATCTGAAGCGTCTCAGCCGAAGGAAATATTAATCAGCCATTTTTTATCAGCCAGATTTTTTATTGCGCCGATAACGATAACATAAAAAATGAGCATATACCGGCCGATACCGATATGGTGGCCGATATATCGCCATCCCTATACCTGCCTTAAAAAAACATGTTCATCTTGAAACAAAACAATGGCACTGACATATTTTAAGATATGCTTTCAGTTAAAACAGCTCAAACATGCATTGAGTGTGGACTAGATTAAGCCTGGTTTGTGGAAGCGTGTGAGAGGCTGAAGCGAGTCTCTGCTGAGGAGTTTACACACCGCACACATCTGCCCGTCCGAGCCGGAGCAGTGACGCGTGTTCAGACACGCAGAGATGATCATCAGTGACACTGACCTCTTCCTTCATTAACCCTGATGTTCTGTGATGCCATGGAAAGAGATAATGATGTGAGTTCATGTGCAGAATGAAGTCTTCTGTGTTTCCATCGTGCTTCAGTCTCAGTCTCTGATCCAGTGCTCTTCATCTGGAGAAATTAAGACTTTATGAAGTAATAAAAAACAGTTTAACAGTGGAAATTATTCATTTTAAGTGGGATTATTTTAATGAATTGGTCAAACCCTGGTGAAAAAATATATTCTAAGTATACTTGCAGCCAGACTAATTCAGTATATGATCAGTTAACTTAAGGTGTGCTATTTTGGAACGACTCATTTTGTACTAAGTATATTTTAGTTGTAATTAAATTGTGGTAAAGCATAACTTTAAGTGTATTTAGTTTGCTTTTGTGTGCTAAATTAGAACAACTTCAAGTATACTAAGTGTATGCCTGTGTAGGGACTAATTACATGCTTGATTAGTGATATTAAAGTGTACTTTATTTGTGTTGGAAGTACATTACAAATTCATTATGAGTGTCTTCAAAACATACAAGCAATATGCCATAAGTGTATTATATTTGAGTAAAAAGTAAATGCTCAGTAATACCTTTGGCTTATTCCAAATACTAAAAATTGCACACTTTGTCCTCAATAACAAATGCACATTAAGTCAAGTCAAGTCACCTTTATTTATATAGCGCTTTTACAACACAGATTGTATCAAAGCAGCTTCACAGTGATAACATGAAAATAATACAACAAAGTTTGTTTCTGGAAGAAAATTGCGTCATCGTCCACCTGAAGTAAGGCAGATCAATAATATAGGTGAATATTAAATGTCCCCAACTAAGCAAGCCGAAAGCCAAGGCGACAGTGAAGGAACCCAAACTCCATCAGGGACAGAATGGAGAAACCCTCGGGAGAACCCAGACTCAGTCGCTCAGTTCTGCTCTGGCGTGATTATGATCAGGAGCATTACAGGTCAGAGGTCATATTGGATCAGAACATTCACAATATTTATCCAGTTCCCTCTGGTTGGAAGTCGGAGTCACTCCGGTATGGAGACGTGTGTTGAGGATGCCGATGCTGTCGTATCGATGAGGCCTTCACAGGGCTGATGAGGCTGGCACTGCAGGGATGCGTCATGGACGGGTCCAGGTGCAGGTCCACCGTCTGATCTGGATACGGCCGGGATCCGGCGGACTTCGGTAAACAGGGAAGGGACTGGTTGACACTTCAGGACTGCGTTGTGATCGTGTCTAGGCGAGGGTCCTGCATCAGATCCGGATACGGCCTGGATCCGGCGGACTGCGGTAAACCTCGGATAAACAGAGAGACTAATATTAGCGTATCATCGGCATAACAGTGAAAACTAATTCCATGTTTCCTAATGATATCTCCTAATGGTAGCATGTACAGAGTGAACAGCAGTGGTCCTAGTACTGAGCCTTGTGGTACGCCATACTGAACTTGTGATCGATAAGACATCTCTTCATTTACTGCTAAACTGATAACGGTCAGTTAAGTATGATTTAAACCATGCTAATGCAATTCCACTAATGCCAACGTAGTTTTCTAGTCTATTTAAAAGAATGTTGTGGTCAATGGTGTCAAATGCAGCATTAAGATCGAGTAACACTAATAGAGAGATACAGCCATGATCGGATGATAAGAGCAAATCATGTGTAACTCTAACGACAGCTGTCTCGGTACTATGGTACGGTCTAAATCCGGACTGGAAATCCTCACAGATATCATTTCTTTCCAAAAAGGAACTCAGTTGTGAGGATACTGCCTTTTCTAGTATCTTTGACAGAAAAGGCAGATTCGAGATCGGCCTGTAATTGACTAATTTTGTATGATCAAGTTGGGGTTTTTTAACAAGCGGTTTTATCATAGCCAGCTTAAAAGTTTTTGGTACGTATCCTAGAAACAAAGATCAATTAATGATATTGAGAAGAGGATATATGACCTCTGGAAACATCTCTTTCAGTAGCTTAGTCGGTATAGGGTCTAACATACATGTTGTCGATTTAGATGATTTAACGAGTTTAGACAATTTTTCCTCTCCTATGGCAACAAATGAATCAAATTTTTCCTCAGGGAGACTACAATGCACTCCTGATGCGATACTGTGGTAGACGGTTGCATAGTCATAATTTTGTCCCTGATATTATCGATCTTATAAGTGAAGAAGTTCATAAAGTCATCACTGCTGTGTTGCTTTGACACTTCTGAGCTTGAGGCTTAATTTTTCGTTAGTTTAGCCACTGTTTCAAATAAATACCTCGGGTTTTGTTTATTTTCTTCTAATAGGGTTGAAAATAAGCAGATCTAGCAACTTTTAAGGCCTCTCTGTAAGCAATCGAGCTCTCTTTCCACGAAATGCGAAATACCTCTAGTTTAGTTTTCTTCCAGTTGCGCTCCATGTTTCTGAGTGTGGGTCTGAGTGTGTGTGTGTGTGTGTGTGTGTGTGTGTGTGTGTGTGTGTGTGTGTGTGTGCCCGTTGTACCACGGCGTTGGACTATTTCCTTTAATCTTTAAGCGAAACGGAGCAACTGTGTCTAAAGTGCTGGAAAAGAGAGAGTTAAAAGTTTCTGTTGCAATATCGAGTTCTTCTAAGCTATCCGGGATGCTGAGATGATGAAACTGATCAGGAAAATTATTAATAAAGCAATCTTTAGTGGCAGAAGTTATAGGTCTAACGTATTTATAACACGGAAGTGGCTTTGCAGCCTTGGCTAAATGAAGTTTACACGAGACTAGATAATGATCTGAGATGTCATCGCTCTGCTGCAGAATTTCAATGACATCAACATTGATTCCATGTGACAATATTAGATCTAGAGTATGATTACGACAATGAGTAGGTCCTGACACGTGTTGTCTAACTCCAATAGAGTTAAGAATATCTTTAAAGGCCAATCGCAATGCATCTTTTTCATTATCTACATGTATATTAAAATCACCAACAATTAGGACTTTATCTGCAGCCAATACTAACTCTGATAGAAAGTCAGCAGAGTCTTTCAGTAGCACCGCATTGCAGTACACGAGATCCAGGGGGTGGAGTTGGATCCAGATCTAAGTGGAGATGGGTAGGATTAGGGGTGGGGTTATGGATCAAGGGGTGGAGATGGGTAGGATTAGGGGTGGGGTTATGGATCAGGGGGTGGAGATGGGTAGGATTAGGGGTGGGGTTAGGGATCAGGGGGTGGAGATGGGTAGGATTAGGGGTGGGGTTATGGATCAGGGGGTGGAGATGGGTAGGATTAGGGGTGGGGTTAGGGATCAGGGGGTGGAGATGGGTAGGATTAGGGGTGGGGTTATTGATCAGGGGGAGGAGATGGGTAGGTTTAGGTATATGTAAGGTGGGAGGAGTTGGATCTGGATGTAACTCCTCCCCCTGGATTTCGTGTTCTGCAGTGAGGACCATCTCGATTCTTTGGTAAAGTCTGTATGGTGCCCTGGTGGCCTGTATACAGTAGCCAGCACAAATCTCAAACGTGATTCATCATTTACACTATATATATTGTTACATTAAGCACCAACACTTCAAAAGAATTAAATTTGAAACTTGACTTTTTGGTCATTTTGAAAATATTACTATAAATTACAGCAACACCTCCCCCTTTGCCTTTTAGACGAGGCTCATGTTTATAACAGTAATCCTGTGGGGTGGACTCATTTAAAGTAATGTAATCGTCTGGTTTTAGCCAGGTTTCTGTCATACACAGCACATCTAGGTTATAGTCTGTAATCGTACTGTGTGCAGGATGATGCCGCTGTCCGCCAGAGGCCTGTGTTTCCTCCTCACGCTGTTCCTGGGCAGCTTCTTTGGGAGTGTGTTCCTGCTCGGTCCGGTTCTGCCGCTCATGCTGGTGTCGCCGGCCTGGTACCGCTGGATCACGGACCGCATCGTGGCCACATGGCTCACGCTCCCCGTGGTACGGCACTCCACCTGCAGATTAAGGGCCGGGAACATTATAAGATCCTCTTCCTACGTCACAAGGAGAGCAAAATCTGATCGGCTTCATTTTGACATATGACATGATATTTTCATGATATGTCTTACTCATTTTTAGTCAACTCAAGGCACCAGTGTGTGTGTGTGTGCGTGCGTGTGTGGTGTGTGTGTGTGCGTGTGTGTTTGCAGGCGCTGCTGGAGCTGGTGTTCGGGGTGAAGGTGGTCATCACAGGCGATGGCTTCGTTCCCGGCGAGCGCAGCGTGATCATCATGAACCATCGCACACGTCTGGACTGGATGTTCCTGTGGTGTTGTCTCCTGCGCTTCAGTTTCCTGCGTCTAGAGAAGATCTGCCTCAAGGCCGCGCTCAAGGCCGTGCCCGGCTTCGGTGAGCCCGCGCCCCAGTCCCCCACTCCGCCCCAGTTCACCCACTGCACCCCAGTTCACCCACTGCTCCCCAGTTCACCCACTGCTCCCCAGTCACCCACTGCACCCCAGTCACCCACTGCACCCCAGTTCACCCACTGCTCCCCAGTCACCCACTGCTCCCCAGTCACCCACTGCTCCCCAGTCACCCACTGCTCCCCAGTCACCCACTGCTCCCCAGTCACCCACTGCTCCCCAGTCACCCACTGCTCCCCAGTTCACCCACTGCGCCCCAGTCACCCACTGCTCCCCAGTTCACCCACTGCGCCCCAGTTCACCCACTGCGCCCCAGTTCAC
Organism: Tiaroga cobitis; assembly: GCA_030578255.1. Classification (NCBI taxonomy): domain Eukaryota; kingdom Metazoa; phylum Chordata; class Actinopteri; order Cypriniformes; family Leuciscidae; genus Tiaroga; species Tiaroga cobitis. Next base: position 45,845,092 of record CM060603.1, read on the forward strand.
CCACTGCTCCCCAGTTCACCCACTGCGCCCCAGTCCCCCACTGCTCCCCAGTTCACCCACTGCGCCCCAGTCCCCCACTGCTCCCCAGTTCACCCACTGCGCCCCAGTCACCCACTCACACTACGCCAGAAACTATGTACTCTTTTTCTGAAGAAAGAGTGTGTAGCAAAAGAGTAGGCAAGCTCCGAACTGGCCTGTCAATCATCTCGTCACAGATCAAATCCTCCATTCAATCTAATTTAATTTCCTACCGTTTCAGAGAGAAATGTTGTAGACTGTAGATCTCATGCGGAGACTCTCCTCATCTTTATCTAAACCTCTCTCCATAACCGCCGGACTGACGCGTCCTCCATGTCTGTAGTTTTTTACTCACTTTTTACTCATGTTTGTAGTTCCAATCGACTCCTCTCGTCCACAGCGCAATGGGTTGTGGGTAATATTAGCCGTTAGCGTGTTCACATATCTGCACTTCGGATTCTAACCGGGAAAAGTAGACCATCCGAGTATCTTTGGAATACGCATTTCAACATACTACGATTTGGGATGTACTAATTCTATTTTCGAATACTGTTTAGGACTGATAGTATGCGAATTGGGACGCACCGCCAGACTTCTGATGAACGTCGGCTGTGTTCAGGCCAAGCGGCACCTTCCTCTCTCTCTTGAATCTACACTGGAGTGAGTTAAACTGCAGTTGCTCCACTGGCCACTAGAGGCCGGCTGCAGAAGAGACTCAATCCCATAGACCCGCATGTTAAAATGCCCAACTTTACAGCAGAAAAGTTTGAAAAAAATACAGTCTGGTGCAAAAAGTGGTTTGGTCTATATCGCTAATGTTGCCCTTCATGACGACTGTGACGGGGTGAATATTTTTATAACTCATCCGTTTAAATTATATTAAGCCTTAAAGTTGTGCATAATTAAGGGCGTGGCCACTTGAGTGACAGGTGGACTGCCGCTGATGTCACTACAAGCCATTTGTCTGCTGTCTGTTAGCGTCACGTCATCTCAGCTAATCCGCCTCGCTGCACATGTTCGTTTATCCGGGAGTTTATTATGCGCAAACAAGATGGCGACGGCCGGCTCCGCCCACTTTGGGCTTCAAAAACACTCTTCAGAAACACTACGAGTGATGTCACACACACTACACATATGTTATACAGTCTATGATCCAGGCTGCTATAGAGAGTGTGTGTGTGTGTGTGTGCAGGCTGGGCGATGCAAGTGGCCTCCTTCATCTTCATCCACCGTCGCTGGGAGGAAGATCGCACACACATGTCCAACATGCTTCAGTATTTCTGCCACATCAAGGAGCCGCTGCAGCTCCTGCTGTTCCCCGAAGGCACCGACCTCACCGGTGAGACACACACACACACACACACAACCACACACACACACACACTGCAGCACTGACCTCACCGGTGAGACACACACACACACACACACACACACACACTGCAGCACCGACCTCACCGGTGAGACACACACACACACACACACACACACTGCAGCACTGACCTCACCGGTGAGACACACACACACACACACACACTGCAGCACTGACCTCACCGGTGAGACACACACACACACACTGCAGCACTGACCTCACCGGTGAGACACACACACACACACACACACACACACACACTGCAGCACCGACCTCACCGGTGAGACACACACACACACACACACACTGCAGCACTGACCTCACCGGTGAGACACACACACACACACACACACACTGCAGCACCGACCTCACCGGTGAGACACACACACACACACACTGCAGCATTGACCTCACCGGTGAGACACACACACACACACACACACACACACACACACACTGACCTCACTGGTGAGACGCACACACACACACACACACACACACACACACACACACACACACTGCAGCACCGACCTCACCGGTGAGACACACACACACACACACACACACACACACACACATTGCAGCACCGACCTCACCGGTGAGACACACACACACACACACACACACACACACTGCAGCACTGACCTCACCGGTGAGACACACACACACACACACACACACACACTGCAGCACCGACCTCACCGGTGAGACACACACACACACACACACACACACACTGCAGCACTGACCTCGCCGGTGAGACACACACACACACACACACACACACACTGCAGCACTGACCTCACCGGTGAGACACTCACACACACACACACACACACACACACTGCAGCACTGACCTCACCGGTGAGACACACACACACACACACACACACACACACACTGCAGCACCGACCTCACTGGTGACACACACACACACACTGCAGCACCGACCTCACTGGTGACACACACACACACACACTGCAGCACCGACCTCACTGGTGACACACACACACACATAATTGCCAAAAGTAAAATGCCATAAGATATTAAGTCTTGTTTTCTGGGGAAATAAATCAAAATTTAGTGAGTTTTTTATTTTGATTTATTTCCCCAGAAAACAACACTTAATATCTTTAAGCATTTTACTCATCTAGTAAATGCATCTTGATTTAGGAATTTTTTTATATTTGGACTGGAAACAAGACAAAAACACTAAGTAAGAAAAGCATTTTTGCAGTGTAGGCAGCGGAGATGAACCCAGCTCTATCTCTATATGTCTGTATAATGCTCTAGCTGTGTGCCGGATGATGTCAGTCACAGAGAGGATGTTGAACTCTGTCGTGATTCGGATCATGTGATTATTGAAGTATGATCGTGGATTCAGCTCCGGCTCTTCGTTGTTGCGTGCAGAAAACACTCGAGCCAGGAGTGACGAGTTTGCAGAGAAGAACGGTCTTCCGAAGTACGAGTTCGTTCTTCATCCTCGTACCACCGGCTTCACCTTCATCGTTGACACGCTGCGGAAAGGTCAGAGGTCATATTATATGCACATTATTTCTAAATATGGGGGCTTCCCTACTGCAAAAACAGAGTTCTGTAGAAACATTAGTTTTGATCAAATATAGATTTGCTGTTTTCATCACAGCCTTTACCGGCATCTCATTTTACCCGGATATGTGGGTGTCCATCATTAACTGATCCAGACTAAACCGGTTACCAGCTGATATCTGAACCAACAGCACGTCTCACACACATTCTGTACCATCCATACAACGCAAACTATATTATTGCCTCTTGATATATTAAGGACAAACAATGATGCTTTTCCCATGTTCATCTGTCTTCAGTGTGTAATGTTGCTGTTCTCCTCTATATCAGTGTCAGTGTTTCTGAACTCCTGAAACGCCTCCATTGTATCTTGAGTTTCTTCCGGGAACGAACACGTCACAATATTCCTCATTATAATAATTCATACGCAGAATAAAGGGGCGGGGCCTGGTTGAGTTAGTTAGTAGTGTGTTAAACTAGCGGTTATGGGAAGGGGCGGGACATTTCCCAAACACACTCGAAGCGCTCGACCAATCACAGCACACTGCTCCAGCCGACCAATCAGAGCACAGTGTGCTTTTCAGGAGGAGGGGCTTCATAGAGACAGGAAGTAAACAGAGCGTTACTGACAGACTGGGAAGAGAGGAGCCGCAACAATGGAGAATATGAGGAGAATAATCAACATTCAAGCAGGAAAACGTGTTCTAGTAGAGCCTGAAACCTGTTCTAGTAAAGCCTGAAACAACATCAAGACTGTAAAAGGGCAGAATATGTCCTCTTTAAAAGTTGTATATATAGTACATTCAACTTTACCTGCATTTATACAGTGCATGACTCATGTAAATAGATATACAGTCAAACCAAAAATTATTCAGACACCAGATATAATTTTTGATATGTTTTCACTAGTGTGTGCAGGACACTATAGTTCATTTATGTGAGGAGAGCAAAAGTTAACTGAGACATATTATACACAAATATTCTTCATACCAGTAACATTTATAATCATTTGGGACCAGAAATGATTCCTCCTCATTGAGCTGATCATGTTTTGCTGAAGTGTGTTTTCTGTAATTGCTAATGCTCTTTTTACACACACACTAAACAACATGAAGCATTGCTTGGTCACTGGTTGAGCTAAACTGGTATTATCTAATAGAGGGAATGCATTGACGTCACTTTCCCGCCGGAACAACCCCCCCTCAGCCTGACCGAGTGGCAAAAGATCTGCTGCGTGACTGGATTTAATAGGGGAAACTGCGGAAATGCGAATAAATCTAACAATTTTATCAATTTAAACTAAATGTTGGACTCAAGTGTTCCTCACTAAAGATCGAGTGATCCATGGATATTGACATGCAGCCAGGAATCGTGTTGCCTGACATTTATTTTTGGCTGATTTCACCGCGGGGAAATAAAAGCAATATAGACCTAAACACAAAGCAAGCCTGTGAACGCTTTATATAAATATAATATAGGTAGGTATCCGGGTGATCACTTATATCAGTGTTATATATAGCCTATATATATATCATATCGTCCAGCCCTAAACTTTATAAGTTTTTTTGGTCAGTGTTTATTAAAAAAAAAACATCCAATAATGCAGAATATGCAATGATAAATATTTAATTGATGAGTTGTTAATGTATATAACCGTACAAAATTTATGGGTATGGTTTTACTCCTAAATTCAGCATATTGACACAAAATGAAAACAGCAAATCCACCTTTCGCTGACTGGAGTCCAGTTGTTTCTGTGAATTGCAGCGATCCATTTGCTCCTCTTTCTATAGCAGTCTGTAAAAATATACCTCCGATGTTTTGTCAAATCTATTGTACAGTCAATCGCAAAGCTCTTTCCCACTTTATGTGTTGTGTTTGTTTTTCGCGGCATTCGTGCTGAAAACATATACAGCCGCTCAGTCTTTTTGCCACTCACTGTTTAGTAACCATAGTAACTGCAGGCACTCCGGCCGACCGTGACGTCACGCGCATTCCCTCTATTGTGTAGTTAAATTTAACAGCTGACAGATATTCAACATAATTCATGTGTGAGAGTCTAACAGAAGGACGGACAAAACCAGTCAAATATCCACTGATCTGAGAACTCTGAGTTCTGCTCATGTTTATCACCATTTACTAAACTAGTTAATAAACTGATAATATGAGAAATGATGAAGGAGTCTGAATAAATGTTGGTTTGACTGTACTATATAGTAAATCTCGGCTGTGTGATTGATTATATTGTCGCAAAATGTACCTATATTATCGCAGAGCTCTAATCATGAAGATATTAAGATAGTATAATCATGATATTCTGTAAAGTGCTAATTGAATTCTGTTAACAGTAATGTGTTACGTTACGCTTGCGTTACTTTTTCTCACCTGCGCTGGGCTTGCTTGATTGTTATTTAATAACAACAAAAAAAGTTATATTTTTGGAAAATAATAAGGCCTATTCACACCAGAAGTGAATAAGCCTCAGGCTGAAGGAAATGCATATTTAGAGGTAGAGTAGGGTAGAGTACGGTAGAGTAGGGTAGAGTAGGGTAGAGTAGGGTAGAGTAGGGTATGGTAGAGTAGAGTAGAGTTCAGTAGAGTAGAGTTCAGTAGAGTAGAGTTCAGTAGAGTAGAGTACAGTAGAGTAGAGTACAGTAGAGTAGAGTACAGTAGAGTAGAGTACAGTAGAGTAGAGTACAGTAGAGTAGAGTACAGTAGAGTAGAGTACAGTAGAGTAGAGTACAGTAGAGTAGAGTTCGGTAGAGTAGAGTTCGGTAGAGTAGAGTACGGTAGAGTAGAGTACGGTAGAGTAGAGTACGGTAGAGTAGAGTACAGTAGAGTAGAGTACAGTAGAGTAGAGTACGGTAGAGTAGAGTACGGTAGAGTAGAGTACAGTAGAGTAGAGTACAGTAGAGTAGAGTACAGTAGAGTAGAGTTCAGTAGAGTAGAGTTCAGTAGAGTAGAGTTCAGTAGAGTAGAGTACAGTAGAGTAGAGTACAGTAGAGTAGAGTACAGTAGAGTAGAGTTCAGTAGAGTAGAGTTCAGTAGAGTAGAGTACAGTAGAGTAGAGTTCAGTAGAGTAGAGTACAGTAGAGTAGAGTTCGGTAGAGTAGAGTTCGGTAGAGTAGAGTACGGTAGAGTAGAGTACGGTAGAGTAGAGTACGGTAGAGTAGAGTACGGTAGAGTAGAGTAGGGTAGAGTAGAGTAGAGTAGAGTAGAGTAGAGTTCAGTAGAGTAGAGTAGAGTAGAGTACGGTAGAGTAGAGTACGGTAGAGTAGAGTAGGGTAGGGTAGAGTAGAGTTCAGTAGAGTAGAGTAGAGTAGAGTAGAGTAGAGTAGAGTAGAGTAGAGTAGAGTAGAGTAGAGTGCGGCAGAGTACAGGAGAGGTGGAGTAGAGTACACACGCGCACACACACACACACACACACACCTGCTCAGTTTATTTCTCTCAACATGGGGACAAGAGAGCTGTCAGTCAATAAATGTGAAAAAGTAACTAGCGTTACGTATTTGAAAAAGCAAATTTTTGTTGTAAATTGAAAAAGTAATGCGTTACTTTACTAGTTACTTGGAAAAGTAATCTGACTACGTAACTCAAGTTACTTGTAATGAGTTCCACACAACACTGATTAGATTATTTCCCCTGGCAGGAGATAACCTGGACGCGGTCCACGATATAACGGTGGCGTATCCGCAGAACATCCCTCAGACGGAGCGGCACCTGGTTCTGGGTCTGTTTCCCCGGGAGATCCACTTCCACGTGCGGCGCTACGGTGTGTCGGTTCTCCCCAGATGTGCACCGGATCTGCAGCTGTGGTGTCAGGAGCGCTGGCGGGAGAAGGAGAATCGGCTCAGCGAGTTCTACCGGGCCGACCCGCGCCGCTTCGACGAGCCTGAGGCCCGCGTGCCGCCCTGTAAGAGCCAGCTCAGGGTGTCCCTCATCAAAGCCGGGTCGCTAGTGTTCTGGACCGGCTTCATCAGCGCCTCCTGCCTCGGCCTGTGGCTCTGGGCTCCCTTACGCATCTACTTCCTGCTCATGGTGATCTTCTTCCTGGGTCAGCAGAGGGTCACGGGGGGGGTGGAGCTGATGGAGCTAGCGTGTCACCGCTACTGGAGCTCGCAGGGAGGAGGAGTGGAGGAGAAGGAGGAGTGAGGAGACGCTGGTGTGTGTGTTAGCGTGTTAGCGATTGCCCACAGCGCCTCCTGGTGGCGAGAGGACACAGCGCAGCTCCTAATGTGAGACTCGCACAGACGGATTCCACTCATTCTCTGACATTATAAACGCATCATGCGAGCGCTGGCTGTACATTTATCACTGTGCGAACGAATGTCATGCCTGTGGAAGCTTATTCCACCATGGAGTTAAAAAAAGGTAATTGCAACTTTTTCTCTCAGAAAAAGAACACTCAGAATTGTGAGATTTGCAATTTGCGACAAAAAAGTCGCACTTACCTTTATCCTGTGGTGAAAGCAAAATGACAGAATTGAGAAACAGTCAAAATTGCAAAATGTAAACGCAATTCTGAAAAAAAATGTTGCAAGATATAAATGCGCAGTTGTGAGAGAAAAAAAAAAATCGCGATTATCGTTGTTATTTTTTATTCAGTGGCAGAAACAAGCTTCCATACGTACCTGAGGCCTCGTCTGTAGTGTCTCTCTCCTATTCCCTCCTTTCACTCTCAGTCTAGCTTGTTTCCTCGTGTTTTAGTAGCTCAGTCCAGCCCCGCACATGACATGCGGACAAAAATATATATATCATGGCCACGATAATCATTCGTTCCCTCATTTTACTAAATTTTACTAAATCATGCGCATGAATAATTCATTCCCTCGTTTAACTAAATTTTACTAAATCATGCGCATGAATAATTCATTCCCTCGTTTAACTAAATCGTGTGCACAATGTAATAATTTGTTTCCTCGTTTTAAGTAAATCGTGCACACAATATAATTCGTTCCCCCGTTTTAAATAAATCCTGCACACAATATAATAATTCGTTCCTTCGTTTTAAATAAATCGTGCACACAATATAATAATTTGTTCCCCCGTTTTAAGTAAATCGCGCACACAATGTAATAGTTCGTTCCCCCGTTTTAAGTAAATCGCGCACACAATATAATAGTTCGTTCCCCCGTTTTAAGTAAATCGCGCACACAATATAATTCGTTCCCCCGTTTTAAGTAAATCGCGCACACAATATAATAATTCATTCCTCCATTTTAAATAAATCGCGCACACAATATAATTCGTTACCCCGTTTTAAGTAAATCGTGCACACAATATAATAATTCGTTCCTCCGTTTTAAATAAATCGCCCACACAATATAATTCGTTACCCCGTTTTAAGTGAATCGTGCACACAATATAATAATTCGTTCCCCCGTTTTAAATAAATCGCGCACACAATATAATTCGTTACCCCGTTTTAAGTGAATCGTGCACACAATATAATAATTCGTTCCCCCGTTTTAAGTAAATCGCGCACACAATATAATAATTCGTTCCCCCGTTTTAAGTAAATCGCGCACACAATATAATTCGTTACCCCGTTTTAAGTAAATCGTGCACACAATATAATTCGTTCCCCCGTTTTAAGTAAATCGCGCACACAATATAATAATTTGTTTCCTCGTTTTAAGTAAATCGTGCACACAATATAATTCGTTCCCCGTTTTAAATAAATCCTGCACACAATATAATAATTCGTTCCTTCGTTTTAAATAAATCGTGCACACAATATAATAATTTGTTCCCCCGTTTTAAGTAAATCGCGCACACAATGTAATAGTTCGTTCCCCCGTTTTAAGTAAATCGCGCACACAATATAATAGTTCGTTCCCCCGTTTTAAGTAAATCGCGCACAAAATATAATTCGTTCCCCCGTTTTAAGTAAATCGCGCACACAATATAATAATTCATTCCTCCATTTTAAATAAATCGCGCACACAATATAATTCGTTACCCCGTTTTAAGTAAATCGTGCACACAATATAATAATTCGTTCCTCCGTTTTAAATAAATCGCGCACACAATATAATTCGTTACCCCGTTTTAAGTGAATCGTGCACACAATATAATAATTCGTTCCCCCGTTTTAAATAAATCGCGCACACAATATAATTCGTTACCCCGTTTTAAGTGAATCGTGCACACAATATAATAATTCTTTCCCCCGTTTTAAGTAAATCGCGCACACAATATAATAATTCGTTCCCCCGTTTTAAGTAAATCGCGCACACAATATAATTCGTTACCCCGTTTTAAGTAAATCGTGCACACAATATAATTCGTTCCCCCGTTTTAAGTAAATCGCGCACACAATATAATAATTTGTTTCCTCGTTTTAAGTAAATCGTGCACACAATATAATTCGTTCCCCGTTTTAAATAAATCCTGCACACAATATAATAATTCGTTCCTTCGTTTTAAATAAATCGTGAACACAATATAATAATTTGTTCCCCCGTTTTAAGTAAATCGCGCACACAATGTAATAGTTCGTTCCCCCGTTTTAAGTAAATCGCGCACACAATATAATAGTTCGTTCCCCGTTTTAAGTAAATCGCGCACACAATATAATTCGTTCCCCCGTTTTAAGTAAATCGCACACACAATATAATAATTCATTCCTCCATTTAAATAAATCGCGCACACAATATAATTCGTTACCCCGTTTTAAGTAAATCGTGCACACAATAGTTCGTTACCCCGTTTTAAGTAAATCGTGCACACAATATAATTCGTTACCCCGTTTTAAGTAAATCGTGCACACAATAGTTCGTTACCCCGTTTTAAATAAATCGCGCACACAATATAATTCGTTACCCCGTTTTAAGTAAATCGTGCACACGATAGTTCGTTACCCCGTTTTTAAGTAAATCGCGCACACAATAGTTCGTTACCCCGTTTTAAGTAAATCGTGCACACAATATAATTCGTTCCCCCGTTTTAAGTAAATCGCGCACACAATATAATTCGTTACCCCGTTGTAAGTAAAGCGTGTACACAACATAATTCGTTCCCCCGTTTTAAGTAAATCGCGCACACAATATAATTCGTTACCCGTTTTAAATAAATCGTGCACACAATATAATTCGTTCCCCCGTTTTAAGTAAATCGCGCACACAATATAATAATTCGTTCCTCCGTTTTAAATAAATCGTGCACACAATATAATAGTTCGTTCCCCCGTTTTAAGTAAATCGCGCACACAATATAATAATTCGTTCCTCCGTTTTAAATAAATCGTGCACACAATATAATAATTCGTTCCCCCGTTTTAAGTAAATCGCGCACACAATATAATAATTCGTTCCCCCGTTTTTAGTAAATCGCGCACACAATATAATAGTTCGTTCCCCGTTGAAAGTAAATCGTGCACACAATATAATAATTCGTTCCCCCGTTTTAAGTAAATCGCGCACACAATATAATAATTCGTTCCCCCGCTTTAAGTAAATCGCGCACACAATATAATAGTTCGTTCCCCCGTTTTAAGTAAATCGCGCACACAATATAATAATTCGTTCCCCCGTTTTAAATAAATCGTGCACACAATATAATAATTCGTTCCCCCGTTTTAAGTAAATCGCGCACACAATATAATAGTTCGTTACCCCGTTTTAAGTAAATCGCGCACACAATATAATAATTCGTTCCCCCGTTTTAAGTAAATTGCGCACACAATATAATAGTTCGTTCCCCCGTTGTAAGTAAATCGTGCACACAATATAATAACTCGTTCCCCCGTTTTAAATCGCGCACACAATATAATAATTCGTTCCCCCGTTTTAAGTAAATCGCGCACACAATAGTTCGTTACCCCGTTTTAAGTAAATCGTGCACACAATATAATTCGTTCCCCCGTTTTAAGTAAATCGCGCACACAATATAATTCGTTACCCCGTTGTAAGTAAAGCGTGTACACAACATAATTCGTTCCCCCGTTTTAAGTAAATCGCGCACACAATATAATTCGTTACCCCGTTTTAAATAAATCGTGCACACAATATAATAATTCGTTCCCCCGTTTTAAGTAAATCGCACACACAATATAATAATTCGTTCCTCCGTTTTAAATAAATCGCGCACACAATATAATAGTTCGTTCCCCCGTTTTAAGTAAATCGAGGTAATCGAGGTTTCACGTAAATCGAGGTAATGAATTAGCAAAACGTGCTGACGTATTAGTAAGTAGTGGGAACTAATTGTTGACACATATTTGTTCTTATGTCATGTGTGGCTCTGTAGGTTTATCAAGAGTTACAGCCATATTTTTAAGAGCTATTGTATTTTTTTCCACTGTTTTTTTTTATTATTTATTTGTTTTATAGTAGTGGATCACAGCCTCATCAGCTTTGAGTGCTCGTGGAGAATAATGTTTAAGTGTTGTTAACATCCGGAGTGTGTTCTCAAAGCTCTCGCGGCTCTTACACGCTGAAACACGAGCGAACGAAGTGAAGATTCTCAGACAATCCGCATTTAAATCAGGGCAAACACTGACTTACCAATTCACTAGATTACAGAATAACTGGCCAAATCTGAGTCCCGTCGGCCTGACCTTTGACCTCTGGTGTTCCTCTGAGTCCTGTCGGCCTGACCTTTGACCTCTGGTGTTCCTCTGAGTCCCGTCGGCTTGACCTTTGACCTCTGGTGTTCCTCTGAGTCCCGTCGGCCTGACCTTTGACCTCTGGTGTTCTTCTGAGCCCCGCCAGCCTGACCTTTGACCTCTGGTGTTCCTCTGAGTCCCGTCAGCCTGACCTTTGACCTCTGGTGTTCCTCCTCGTGTCCTGGTGTGTGATGGAGGAAGACCAGCTCACTGTGATCAGTTCACACACACACACACACGTGTCCATAATGCACATGTACGACCCTCACGATCACTCAGGTATATTCAATCACTGTAATCTATAATCAATACTCCAATAAATCAATGTTCTGTGTTTCTTTTCAATCTTTTGTCCAGTTTAGTTCTGCACATGTAGATATGAAGCACTCTAACATGTAGAATGTGTGTCTGTGTATAAAACACGTGAAGTTTATATATCATATAAATTTAGCAAAATATCATATCATACATGTAAATATCATATAAAGTTGTGTCCAAAATAATAGCAGTCCAACATCACTAACCAGATCAATCACTGTTTTTGGTAGAAATTATATTACATGGCAAATAATTTACTAGTAGGTGTAGTAGAGTAATAGAAAAACAACAGACCCAACAGTCATGACATGTATGTTGCTAATTCTGTATAATTACATCATTAATTGAAAGGGGTGTGTTCAAAATAATAGCAGTGTGGAGTTAAATTAGTGAGGTTAATCATTCTGTGAAAAAACTAGTGTCAATAAGTGGCCCTTATTTAAGGACGAAGGCAGTACTGGACTGTACATGGTGGTTATAGTGCAATTCTCTCTGAAGATCTGAATAAAATGGGCCGTTCCAAACATTGTTCAGAAGAACAGCGTACTTTGATCAAAAAGTTGATTGGAGAAGGGAAAACTTGTGAAGAAGTGCAGAAAATGATAGGCTGCTCAGCTAAAATGGTATCAAAAGCTTTAAAATGGCAACCAAAACCAGAAAGACGTGGAAGAAAACGGAAAACTACCGTTCGAATGGATCAAAGAATAGCCAAAATGGCAAAGACTCAGCCAATGATCAGCTCCAGGGTGATCAAAGAAGATCTAAAGTTACCCGTGAGTACAGCAACAATTAGAAGACGCCTATGTGAAGCCAAGCTATCAGCAAGAAGCTAAGTCCCATTGTTGAAAAAACGACATGTGCTAAAGAGGATACAATTTGCCAAAGAACATATTGACTGGCCTAAAGAGAAATGGTGCAATATTTTGTGGACTGATGAAAAAAAGATAGTTCTTTTTGGGTCTAGGGGCCGCAGACAGTTTGTCAGACGACCCCCAAACACTGAATTCAAGCCACAGTACACTGTGAAGACTGAAGCATGGTGGCACAAGCATCATGATATGGGGATGTTTCTCATACCATGGTGTTGGGCCTATTTATCGTATACCACGGATCATGGACAAGTTTGAGTACATCAAAATACTTAAAGAGGTCATGTTGCCTTATGCTGAAGAGGAAATGCCCTTGAAATGGGTGTTTCAACAAGACAACGACCCAAAACACACCAGTAAGCGAGCAGCATCTTGGTTCCAGACCAACAAGATTAACGTTATGGAGTGGCCAGCTCAATCCCCGGACCTTAATCCAATAGAAAACCTGCGGGGTGACATCAAAAATGCTGTTTTTGAGGCAAAACCAAGAAATGCAGAGGAACTGTGGTCTGTAGTGCGATCGTCCTTGGCTAGAATACCTGTTCACAGTTGCCAGAAGTTGGTCGACTCCATGCAACACAGATGTGAAGCAGTTCTCAGAAACCGTGGTTATACAACTAAATATTAGTTCAGTGATTCACAAGAAAGCTAAATCTTCAAGCATTTTTCAGTTTATACATTAAATGTTTGACTTTGTAAAGAAAAATGCAGACACTGCTATTTTTTTGAACAGCCTAATATTCCATTTTCTTCACTTTCTACAAAGTAAAAACAAATTTCATACATTTTTCTTCATGTTTTGATCTTGAATAGAATGTGCTGTGTTCCCAATGCATTTTTGTGTATTGAAATAAAAGTTATTATTAGGATTTTGAGCTTTACTCACTTTTTTAAACGCACTGCTATTATTTTGGACACAACTGTATATATAGAGACGCTTTAAGAACATTGTGTTTTCATGAACTTTCCAGTTTTGAGCTGAATTCTGCTTTCAGACCAGTGGAAAGAAAACATCCAACAAAGTGTTTATTTCATTGCACTTTTTTGCGTTTTTAGGAATCTTCAAATGCGTGTGTTTGAGTCGGAAATATGCACTTATGATGATATCTATATTATGTTTTACCGTTCATTCAGGATGATGAATGAGGCACGTGACTCTGAAACGCTGACACTGATGTTTGAAGGTGAAGTGGGGTTGCCGTGACAACAAATAGTGCTTTAGTGGTTGCTTAGTAACATGTAGAATGATGTCGATGCGACGGAGATTGTGCGTGTGCGCATGCGCAGTTTTGCTCCGGGGATCATTTATAATAAAAGTCCCTTTGGTCTTTGTTATAATTCAGTTTTCTGCTGAGATCAGGTGATGTTCTTGGGCTCATCTGAATAAGGTTGAGTAGAGTTTTAATCAAATCTGCGTCCTCTCTGTAATCTAAAACCATTAGCATCAGGAGAACACCACTTTATTATGATTAAAATATAGGTAATCATACACTAGAAATTGTAAATTTGAGGCAGTCACATCTCTGCATGTGGTCATGTGTGTGTTACCGGTATACATGGTTTTCTCTGCAACGTCATCACTGCTTGCGCACGCAACCGGGAGGCAGAAAAAAAGACGTGTAACTTATGTGTGCAGTCATGAAACGTGGCAGGTCGTAAAGTAACGTAAACAAGCGTAACATAACTTATATAAAAGCTAATTCGGCTGTCCAGTAGATGCTGCACTGCTAACGTTGGCTATTACATTATAGCCTAACATGATAATTCATCGCAGTAACACTGCAAAATTAAAGACAGACAAACAGATCCAACTAAAATCACGTTTTATTGAGTCAGTAGTTATATACAAACAATAAGGAAAGCTTCGACACATAACATTCGCTTGCACATAACTATAGAATCAATTCTGAATGAGCATGTGAACGCCGTCAGCGTTAATCACAGGTTCGCGTTTAAAGTCTGATCATTTCGACGGAGGTGAATCAATCAAAGTTAACTTTAGCTGGAAATAACATTATTCAAGAACCGCTATAACGCCAAAACAATCTGCTACCTTAAATTATGTTTATCTCTGTAAAGCTGCTTTGAAACAATCCATTGTTAAAAGCGCTATATAAATGAAAATGACTGGACTTGACTTCGATAAGGTTGTTGCAGTTGCGGAGAGCTCCGATCCGGCTTGCTGCCTCTGGGATGCGCGCGCACCCTGTAATGTTTGTAAACAGGAAAACCGTGTATAGCAAAGTGGCTCTAACTCTTAATATTAATTTAATAGACTTAATATTCACTGATGTGTGTAATTGAGAGTTAGATCTATGTTTTATTGGTTGTTGTGTTTGAGCCCCGGCCCTCTTTCCACATCAGTGTGTGTGTGTGTGTGTGTGTGTGCGCGCGCGCGCAGGTCATAACAGCTGTCAATCACTCACTAGCGCCTCCTGTCGGCCATCAGTGTGTGTGGGCGCGCGCGCGTGCGTCTGATCCAGTGTGTGTATGTGTATGTGTATGTGTGTGTGTGTGTATGTGTGTGTGTGTGTGTGTGTGTGTGTGTGTGTGTGTGTGTTTGTTTGTTCGGATGCTTCTGCTTCCAGGAAGCTTTAATTGTTTCTCTGGATTGCAGAGTTCGTGTGACACACCATGGAAAGAGTGACACCTTCAACCTCTTCCATTTTTAATAGTCGCTGTCTTCATCTGTAATGATCTTAGAGGTTAGTGAATAACTGAGCTTCTGGAATGAGAGTTAAAAAATAACTAACAGAAAGTAGAGAAGTGCTTCACCTGATTGTCACATGACTGGCGTTCATCTACAGGTGTGTGTGTGAGAGAGTGAGTGAGTGTGTGTGAGTGACTGTCTGTCTGTCTGAGTGTGTGTGTGTGTGTCTGCTGCCCTCTAGTGCTATATCTCTGTCTTGAATTCACTGTTGAGTCTGTGACTGTGAGGCCATGAAACACTCGTCCATTCACAGATGTTTTGCAGATCATCATCAGGTGAATCTTCAGCTCAATAAATAGACTCATGAAAACTCAGTTTGCAAATCATTTCCATTCAAATCTGTTTACTTATAAAGGTGAAATCATAATTTAACCACAATGATTCCTATTAGTGTATACAGTTTACATTCGATTGTCTCTCACACACACAACACTATGAACTAAATATCAGTTAATTCTGTGTTTCCCTGAATTATCAAACAGTTATGAAGATTATTAAGAGAAAAGAAACGATAAATAATAATAAGAAATACGCTGATTTTGTTGTGAATCTCATGAAACAATGTCCAGGTCTAATTTAACCCCAAAAATAAGGACCTACAGATTTGTTGCATTAGAGCAATGAAGCACAACTGTAATGCGTCAAGATTTATAATAATTTCATATCACTGTAATACATATGATTATTTATTTTATTTACATAAGTGAAAGCATTAGAGACACTGAGGCAAATAATACACGCATCCTTTACAATTTACATATTAATATTTTTCATATTACAGTCCTGTGAATTTTGCTTGATTGTCTGTAAGCAAAATTAATCTTTGATTACACTTTATTTTAAGGTGTCAATGTTAGATGTAATTATATATTTAAGTAGTGAGTAATAAGCAACTACATGTGCTTACATTAGGGCTAGGATTAGGGTTTGATTGAGGGTTAGTTGCATGTAATTATGCATAATTTATAGTTATTACTATAGTAACTAACAATGATAGCGTAAATAACAATGATAGCGTAACATAAAGTGTTACCGAATCTTTTTTATTTTAGGCTGAAATATGAGCTGGCCGTCGAGAAAGATTCACTCATTCAGACAATAAATAAGCAGCTGATAGTCTGAGTTTCAGCCAGGCACCGTTGAACAGCATGTTGTGTTTCAGGAACGACTCAAACGAAGACAACGACCCAGAATCATTAGCTGGAGTCTGAAAGGCACAGACGTGCGGAGGAAGTAAAAGGATAGTTCACCCAGAAATTAAAATTAGCCCATGATTTACTCACTGATTTACTCATTTACTGCTGATGATGGATAGATGCACTTTTATGATGGACAGATGCACTTTTATGATGGATAGATGCACTTTTATGATGGACAGATGCACTTTTATGATGGATAGATGCGCTTTTATGATGGATAGATGCACTTTTATGATGGACAGATGCACTTTTATGATGGATAGATGCGCTTTTATGATGGATAGATGCACTTTTATGATGGACAGATGCACTTTTATGATGGATAGATGCGCTTTTATGATGGATAGATGCACTTTTATGATGGACAGATGCACTTTTATGATGGATAGATGCGCTTTTATGATGGATAGATGCACTTTTATGATGGACAGATGCACTTTTATGATGGATAGATGCGCTTTTATGATGGATAGATGCACTTTTATGATGGATAGATGCACTTTTATGATGGACAGATGCACTTTTATGATGGACAGATGCACTTTTATGATGGATAGATGCGCTTTTATGATGGATAGATGCACTTTTATGATGGACAGATGCACTTTTATGATGGATAGATGCGCTTTTATGATGGATAGATGCACTTTTATGATGGACAGATGCACTTTTATGATGGATAGATGCGCTTTTATGATGGATAGATGCACTTTTATGATGGACAGATGCACTTTTATGATGGATAGATGCGCTTTTATGATGGATAGATGCACTTTTATGATGGACAGATGCACTTTTATGATGGATAGATGCGCTTTTATGATGGATAGATGCACTTTTATGATGGATAGATGCACTTTTATGATGGACAGATGCACTTTTATGATAGATAGATGCGCTTTTATGATGGATAGATGCACTTTTATGATGGACAGATGCACTTTTATGATGGACAGATGCGCTTTTATGATGGATAGATGCACTTTTATGATGGACAGATGCACTTTTATGATGGATAGATGCACTTTTATGATGGATAGATGCACTTCTATGATGGACAGATGCACTTTTATGATGGATAGATGCACTTTTATGATGGACAGATGGACTTTTATGATGGACAGATGCACTTTTATGATGGATAGATGCACTTTTATGATGGACAGATGCACTTTTATGATGGACAGATGCACTTTTATGATGGACAGATGCACTTTTATGATGGATAGATGCACTTTTATGATGGACAGATGCACTTTTTTTGATGGACAGATGCACTTTTATGATGGACAGATGCACTTTTATGATGGATAGATGCACTTTTATGATGGACAGATGCACTTTTATGGATTTAAAAAAACAGAAACGGACGATCACTGCCATTATAAAGCTTGGAAGAGCCAGGACATTTTTAATATAACTGTTCGTCTGAGAGAAGAGTGTCAGATACACCTAGGATGACTTGAGGGAGAGTAAGTCATGGGCTAATTTTCATTTTTGGGTGAACTAGCTTATCCCTTTAAACAGTCTTTTGTGTTCTGCAGAATATCACAGCACTGTTGCTCAGATCTGGCTGGGATTCAGTCTCAGACTAAAACATTGTGGGTTTTTAGTCCAGGACAAAAATCTTCCACGCTTCTGAAAAACCAGCCTTTTAGCTTTAAAACTTGGTGCTTTCGGCACACTTGTCAGGTGTGTTCAGGCTGTGTGTGTCTGTGTGTGTGTCTCTCAGCAGGGCGGATCCAGCGTTCAGCATGTCAACAGCCACGTCCCCCGAGGGCGAGGAGGGGTTTCCATCACACACACTCACTGAGGGCTTTCCGTCACACACACTCACTGAGGTGGCGCCGGCAGGACAGCAGGAGAGCTTGACGCAGGCGGGCGACACACACACTCCGCTGCAGTGTCCGGTGTCCGTCTCTCCCTCGGCCTGCTCCAGCTGCACCGTCACGCTGTGGACCCCGGCCCGGTGGAACACCTGCAGGATCTGGCCGTGGAGCCTGACCCGCCCCGCCGGCCCCGCGGCCCAGCTCAGATCCGCCAGCTCTGGACACACTCGCACGTGGAGCGACGCCACGTTACGCCCTTTAGCCAGCTCCCACACGTGAGCCTCGTGAACGCTCGTCACACCGGGGAGTTTGCACACACTCTCCACTGAGACACACACACAAAAACAAGCGTCATGAGTGGGAAGCTTTTCCATTAAAGTCAGTATGAAACCACAATGGACATTTATCGAATATCTTGTGTTTGTTCTTAATTATTTATCAGTGTTTTAAACTCCTGTTCCTGGTAATCTTGAATCAGAATCAGTTCCTCTTGCAGCATCTCTTCTCTTCTCTGATGACGAGACGGGGCTATAACCTGTCACTCACATGAGATCAGCCAATAGCAAACCACAACCATCCAATCAATTCCACACAGACACAATCAAGCCCTGCCCACATTTGGTCTTGTTCCAGAAGGGTTTCTGCATTTCTTTGGAACCAGAAATGGTTCATCAATTGATTCTCTGTGAAAACCCCCTTTTAAAGCTTTATCTGTGCTAGTGCAGTGTGTGTGTGCAGAGTTTCTCCAGTGTGTGTGAGTGTGTGTGCTGGTGAGCTCACGGACGGGGCTCAGCCGCAGGTCAGCCGGACTCATCAGTGTGTGTGTGTGTGTGAGCTGGTGAACTCACGGACGGGGCTCAGCCGCAGGTCAGCCGGACTCATTTGCAACAGGATTCCAGCGGTTTCTTTGACCAGTGGAACGGCGGAGGACATGATGATAGCCACCATGATGAGGGTTAGACTGGGGTCTATGTAACACTGCCAGTTGCACGGACTCTCGGGGGCCAGGGGCCACACGTAGAACAGAGCCGACGCCACGACCACCACCACCGACCCCAGAGCATCATTCAGCACGTGCAGAAGAACACCTGCAGAGAGACGAGAGACAACACTGACCCTCAGAGAAACGAGAGACAACACTGACCCTCAGAGAGGCGAGAGACAACACTGACCCTCAGAGAGGCGAGAGACAGAGGCGAGAGACAACACTGACCCTCAGAGAGGCGAGAGACAACACTGACCCTCAGAGAGGCGAGAGACAACACTGACCCTCAGAGAGGCAACACTGACCCTCAGAGAGGCAACACTGACCCTCAGAGAGGCAACACTGACCCTCAGAGAAGCAACACTGACCCTCAGAGAGGCAACACTGACCCTCAGAGAAGCAACACTGACCCTCAGAGAGGCAAGAGACAGAGGCGAGAGACAACACTGACCCTCAGAGAGGCGAGAGACAACACTGACCCTCAGAGAAACGAGAGACAACACTGACCCTCAGAGAGGCGAGAGACAACACTGACCCTCAGAGAGGCGAGAGACAACACTGACCCTCAGAGAGACGAGAGACAACACTGACCCTCAGAGAGGCAACACTGACCCTCAGAGAGGCAAGAGACAACACTGACCCTCAGAGAGGCGAGAGACAACACTGACCCTCAGAGAGACGAGAGACAACACTGACCCTCAGAGAGGCGAGAGACAACACTGACCCTCAGAGAGGCAAGAGACAACACTGACCCTCAGAGAGCCGAGAGACAACACTGACCCTTAGAGAGATGAGAGACAACACTGACCCTCAGAGAGGCAACACTGACCCTCAGAGAGACGAGAGACAACACTGTCCCTCAGAGAGACGAGAGACAACATTGACCCTCAGAGAGAAAATACTGACCCTCAGAGAGGCAACACTGACCCTCACAGAGGCAACACTGACCCTCAGAGAGGCAACACTGACCCTCAGAGAGACGAGAGACAACACTGACCCTCAGAGAAGCGAGAGACAACACTGACCCTCAGAGAGGCAAGAGACAACACTGACCCTCAGAGAGACGAGAAACAACACTGACCCTCAGAGAAACGAGAGACAACACTGACCCTCAGAGAGGTGAGAGACAACACTGACCCTCAGAGAGACGAGAGACAACACTGACCCTCAGAGAGACGAGACAACACTGACCCTCAGAGAGACGAGAGACAACATTGACCCTCAGAGAGGCAACACTGACCCTCAGAGAGGCAACACTTACCCTCAGAGAGGCAACACTGACCCTCAGAGAGGCAACACTGACCTTCCCTCAGAGAGGCAACACTGACCCTCAGAGAGGCAACACTGACCCTCAGAGAGGCAACACTGACCCTCAGAGAGACGAGAGACAACATTGACCCTCAGAGAGAAAACACTGACCCTCAGAGAGGCAACACTGACCCTCAGAGAGGCAACACTGACCCTCAGAGAGGCAACACTGACCCTCAGAGAGGCAACACTGACCCTCAGAGAGGCGAGAGACAACACTGACCCTCAGAGAGGCAACACTGACCCTCAGAGAGGCAACACTGACCCTCAGAGAGGCAACACTGACCCTCAGAGAGGCAACACTGACCCTCAGAGAGGCGAGAGACAACACTGACCCTCAGAGAGGCGAGAGACAACACTGACCCTCAGAGAGGCGTTGAAACATTGAAACTTTTCTAACGTATAAAAACATATAAAACACTCGCACAGCGCTTTGACTAGTTTAAAACGTGCAGTGCTCTTTATTCAACAATGTCAAAGCCTTTTGGAATATGTATTTGTGGCGGGCAGTGTTGATATTGTGATATTGTGATGGAAAACACTGTAATATAATTTGACAGCTATCAATTTATTTTAAGCTATAGTTTAACCGAACTATCTCCACCGCCACGCTTAGTAACACCGCTGTGCATCACCAGTGCAACAGTGAAAAGGCCCTCTCAAACGGTGTCACGACACGTTCCCAACGTTGTTTATGTCGGTATATTAAAGTAATATCATTACAAAAATAAACACCGGTATTCGATATGAACCGGTATACTACCCAGCACTAGCCTAACACTCAAACGCAGGAGACTCACCTCGGATGTTCAGAGGAGGACCTTCTCTCTCAGCCTTCTGGTCCTGGAGGCCTGTGGACAAATAATGGACAAGTGTGGAGTGCAGAACTGAAGATCCACAAGCATGTTTGGTTCTGAGGCTCAAACATCACAGCTGGACGATCAGAAGTCATGGATTAAGAGCACGTTCACACAGAATGGGGTGTTTTTCGCTGTAAACATGCGCGGATCGCTGCGCTTGCGTGAAGCCTTGTCTCTGCAGCGCGAGCCTCCACAAACGCACGAGGTGTTTATACTTGATGCGCCGCCGTTGTACTATTCTTTGAAGCGACAGGGGGCGCCTCGAGTAATTGTAATCTAGGGTTAGGGTTAGGTTAGGGGTACCAGAGAATGTCTAATAAGGGGAGAACTTCCACTCTCAGTAAACTTCCAGCTTCTTAACTGGTTGCAGTTCCACTCTGGTTCCATATGAGGGCGCTCACAGGACGAGTGCAGAATGAATGGAGGTCTATGGAGCTATACCCCTCAAAATCCACTTTTCTCAGGATATAATTTTTTGTCTAGTAATTTGAATGTTGTATTCGAAATGAGATGCAAAGAAATTACACATTGTTGGGTGTTAGATTTTTTAGAGTATTTGCTTTAAAAAGTCTTTTAAAATGTCAATGACGTCATACACATTGTACAACCAGAGATACTGCTTAACGGCAATCCTTCAGTCACTTTGGTGCTTTCGCGCTCTGCACTTTCTTTTCTCTCGAGACAGCGGACACAGGTAAATACACTAAAAAATACACTGTAAAACTAAAGTTCTTAACATTCTGGTTCCGCTTCGGATGCCACGATGCCATCAAGCGGTATCTCTGGTCGTAATCAGTCCTTCACTGACCAACCAGCGTTCATTAGCAGAATGCTAGCAATGTTATGGGCAACAACAACTCAACCTGTAAGAAATCGAAAGGACATAAGTACTCGTTCATTCAACTTTCGACCTATAATCCATGTTGAACTTTCAAAACCTACAATCAAATCTGAGATTTCTCAACGGCAATCGGGTGAAAGACGGCTAAATTTGTCTCTAGCTCCATTGACTCCCATTCACTCACACACTCATGGGCGATCGCCCCCAGTGGAACTCTGGTGGAACTACAACCAATATTCGGTACAATAGGACTTAATAGGGAGTGGCCAGGCTCTCCGTAGACGGGCTCCGGGGCTACCTTAAAATTTTCATTTAGTTTCTAGAACATGTTTATAAAACATGGACCTTTATTTTTATTAAATGGGCTTATTGTAGGGTCCATTTGTAAATGTAAACTAATTTAGACGCACAAACTGGGTGTCGGTGTGATGAGAACATGCTCGGCCAGATTCGGCTCGAAGTCGTGCATCTCTTCGGAAGCGGGGCCGCGCGGAAAGTTACAAAAAATGCCGTGCACAACGGCCCTGTCCCAAACGGCACACTCCGGCCTTATGGACTTCCTCAGAGTCCACACTTCGGTGACGTCATGTAGTGCAGACCTATAGGGCCCTTAGCGCGAGTCCGCGAGGGCGCATTGAGAGGTATTTTTGGGACAGACTCGATCGTCACGCCGAAAACAGGAAGACGGTCTGATTGTTGTTATGGACAGGAGCTACAGGTTCGGGGAAATATGCTGCCTATTGTTGTTGTGTTTACATATGACTCAGTAAAGCCCTGACATTCTGTTCTATTTATTTAATGAATCATAATGCGATCGTATTATTCAGCTCGCTATTATTAGCCTATGTTTGAGACATCAACCACTGGTCGATGATCATGTTTGTATAAACTTGTCATAAAAGCCGTAATGATATAATTACACTTAAATATTTTTTTCTCAGCCATGTTAACAATTGTCCGTGAGCGAAATCTCCTCCCATCCGTCGTCTGAATGGCCTTTCGCAAGGATTCCTGGGTAGTTAACGTGCGTGGAGCCTGCATCTATGCGGGCTTTGCGGAAGACCGCTTCAAGGGTACAAAGGGGGCGCTGCTGAGCACACTTCAGAGCGTTAACATGCTAAATGGGACGGCCTACGGACTCATAGACTCGGCGAGCACGCGCAATTTAAAGAGCAACGTGCAGGTTGAATTTATAACTGAATTAATAATTGATATTGTCTGAAGAGGTCTTTTAAAAACACATGTAGAAATTACTAATGAAATCTCATTTGATGAAGACATTTTGATGAAAATGTGCTAGGCTCTGGAATACGCCTTTCCCGCTAGCAACGCGTCATATGACGTAGGCCGAGGCAAATAAGAGCTCGCGTTCAGCTGTAGTTAGAGCAGTAGTGAGAGACAGAGCAAGTTTTAGAGATGCCATAATGGTAAATTATTGTGTTTGGGCTGGTTGCACGAAATCCAGTCTGTCAGAACATAGTGTCCATCATTTTCCTTCTAGGAAAAACAAGGCTGTTTGTTATTGGATGCGTTTTGTGCAGGTGAAGAGAGCAGACTTCTGTCTGTCACCACACACTCGGTCGTTTGTAGCGCACATTTCACTCCGGAGAATTATAGACCTGGAGATTTTTTGCATCACAGACAGATGGTTTAATTAATACGGCTTTGCAAACATTGCATTTTGCTGTCTTGCAGTGCGGTGTTTCCAGTATGAAGTATTTACACACAGCGAACATGTTGGCAGCTCAACGCTATCCTGCTTGCTGGCTGCAAACTGCGGAATGGATTTCCTGAGGGGGGTCTCTGTGTCTCATTGAGGCGCGACTCCATTCAGGAAATCCATTCCACAGTTTGCAGCCAGCTAACAGACTAGCCGGCGGGAATACTTTCGGAGTCATTTCAGCAGGATATCGGATATCTCCGCAGGTTGGATCGGGAAAATCCGAAACATGAATTACGCTGGTATCGGTCCCGGTCCTGATACTGGATCGAATCGGCCCCATCCCTACCTGTGGGCCATAGGCATGCTCGTCAACATCGGAGAACTCGGTTTCTTCATTCACATCCATTGTAACCTGAGCTTGAACTTGACCAGACTCCCTCGCCTATCGTCACTTCCGGTTAGTGCTTTATAGAAGCGGAAGTTATTTTATCACAATTTATCTCAAAATATCGTTAATGGCTAAATTACTCCAGTTCAGAAAATCTAGTTGTTTTATCATCAACATACACTATGCTATATAGGGGTGTCCAACCTGCACGTTGCTCTTTAAGTCCACGACCACGAGACCAAAAGTCCGCATGAAGTGCGCCATTTGGAACAGGGCCAATGCCATGCGAAATGGGGTCTCGCGCACTAAACGCGCACGACCCTCCACTCCGCGATGACGTCATTTTTGCCGCCCGCACCTTCCGGCGAGTATAAACCAAGCTAAAAGTTCAACTTTTAAACAACAAGATTTTTTCCTAGAACTAGAACTTTATTCCAGTCGCTTTTGTTACGCGTTCTGTTCTGTGTGAATGGCCTCTTTCATTGGAGATTATTTGTTCAAAGTACAAGCAAACAGTCAATACTGTACTAATAATTCATGCATGATCTGTTTACAACTCTCATCACACACACACACACACACACACACACACACACACACACACTCTATCTCTCTCCCTCTCCCTCTCTCTCTCTCTCTCTCTCTCTCACACACACACACACACACACACACACACACTATGAAGCGTTGTGAGGATCAGCACCTGCTTCTTCCTCCGCCGCGTCCCCGTCCTCTTTGCGCGATGCTCCCGCGTCCTTCTGCCGCGCCGCGCACAGGCACCGGTAGTCCTGGAACACCAAGAGCCCGAGCACGTTCACCGCGAGCCCGAGCGCGCCCACGATCAGAACCAGCGTTGGGTCATCGATCGCCTGCGGCAACGCGAGCCTCTTCAGCGACTCCATGGACACGGAGAAGCAGAGCGCCGCGAGGAACACCGCGTTGGCTAACGCGCCCACCACCTCCGCGCGGCCCATGCCATAGGTGAAGCGCCCCGAACCCGCGCGCCGCGACACACGCGCCGCCGTCAGCCCGACGCACAGCGACAGTATATCCGACAGCATGTTGAAGGAGTCGGACACGAGCGCGATGGAGTTTCCCATGTAACCCGCCACGATCTCGGCCACGAAGAAGACCACGGTGATGACGAGCATCAGGATCAGGCGGCACGTCTTCCCGCTGTAGCGGCCCATGGTCGAGTGTGTGTGAGACGCAGGTGCGCTCGTCTATCGCGCGCGTTCAGGTGTGTGAGCTCGTCTCTGCTCATCACCTCGAGTCTCACGCTGACGAACATGAGTTGGCAGTTTTCCACACACCGATGATTCAGCGCGCGCGTCTGACGCGTCTCCTCGCGCGCGCTGTTGTGCTGCTGGATTCCTCTCACCGTCACCTTTGGACACACACACACACACACACACACACACACACACACACACACACACACACACACACACACTCACTCACTCACTCACCCGGCGGGTTTCTTTCCTGCTGTTTAAGCGTTAGTTAGTGAGTTCCGTGCAGGTCAGCGGGGTTATTGCTCTACGTGCTCAGGGCTTCTGCTCACTGTAGAAACAGTCAGATAATAAATCATCTGCGATTACATGAGCGCGATAAGAGTCTGCTGACTGACAGCTTTCATCTCTGATCATAAAACTTCTCGATCTAACGAGCTTCATCTTATTCTCTCTCGTGTCCTCAAACAACTCACACGTGCACTCTTAAAAATAAGGCTCTTTGTCATCGAATCTTTGTTTATTCCACAAAAGGTTCATTAGATTAAGAATTTTAATTTTAATTTAATAAAGGTTCCAAAAACGGGTTTTCAGAAGAAGAACCATTTCTGGTTCCCCAAAGAACCTTTCAGTGATCAGTCCTTAAAGGAGCCATTTTGTGAAGTACATTTTAATAATCTGAAGAAACTTTTGTGCACTGGAAAAATTAAATGTTCATGATTTAGATTGTTTCAGAGCAGCTTTACAGTGATAAACAGGAAAACAGTGCATTTCGTCTGTTGTTCAGCTGAAGTCAGCTCCCTTGTAAAGATAATCTATTATTAAATTAGTTAATTTCATCTATAAAGAAATTCTGCTGGAAACAGTGATGTCATCATCCATAATATGGTATTTAATATTAAGTGTTAAATGTTTCTCTCTGGAACCATCGATGCCACTGAAAGGTTCTTTGGGGAACCAAAAATGGTTCTATGGAAACCTCCTTTTGAACCTTTATTTTTAAGAGTGAGAAACAGTTTCTTTTAACATATAGGTGAGTTTTTCTGTTGATCTGATTTGTTTGGTGTCTGTAAACACGTGTTTGACCAGCAGAAATTAGGTTTTGTTCCAGTGTACGTGAGCAGGGCTTAAATGACAGTAGATATAAGATAAAAACCCTTCCGTCAGCTCTAGTTACTCACACACACACACACACACACACACACACACACACAGAACCGAAGATGATCCTCTGTGATGTTGGATGAAGTCGAGCACTTCTTCTCAAGACTGCAGAAGAACAACACTGAGCTTCACTGCCCTCTGCTGGAGAAGCCCAACACACAGCTTCAGCTTCGGGAAGGGACGTATTCCCCAGTCTGACATCATACACTGAACAAAATTATAAACGTGTGGTGTGTGACCACCATTTGCCTCACGCAGTGCAACACATCTCCTTCGCATAGAGTTGATCAGGTTGTTGATTGTGGTCTGTGTGATGTTGGTCCACTCCTCTTCAATGGCTGTGCGGAGTTGCTGGATAAAGGCAAGACCTGGAACACGCTGTCGTATACGCCGATCCAGAGCATCCCAAACATGCTCAATGGGTGAGGATGACGAGCATGCAGATGAGCTTCCCTGAGACGATTTATGACTGTATGACTGTGTCCGGGTGGCCGGTCTCAGACGATCTTGTGTCCGTGTGTCCGGGTGGCCGGTCTCAGACGATCTTGTGTCCGGGTGGCCGGTCTCAGACGATCTTGTGTCCGGGTGGCCGGTCTCAGACGATCTTGTGTCCGGGTGGCCGGTCTCAGACGATCTTGTGTCCGGGTGGCCGGTCTCAGACGATCTTGTGTCCGGGTGACCGGTCTCAGACGATCTTGTGTCCGGGTGGCCGGTCTCAGACGATCTTGTGTCCGGGTGACTGGTCTCAGACGATCTTGTGTCCGGGTGACTGGTCTCAGACGATCTTGTGTCCGGGTGACTGGTCTCAGACGATCTTGTGTCCGGGTGACTGGTCTCAGACGATCTTGTGTCCGGGTGACTGGTCTCAGACGATCTTGTGTCCGGGTGACTGGTCTCAGACGATCTTGTGTCCGGGTGGCTGGTCTCAGACGATCTTGTGTCCGGGTGGCTGGTCTCAGACGATCTTGTGTCCGGGTGGCTGGTCTCAGACGATCTTGTGTCCGGGTGGCTGGTCTCAGACGATCTTGTGTCCGGGTGGCTGGTCTCAGACGATCTTGTGTCCGGGTGGCTGGTCTCAGACGATCTTGTGTCCGGGTGGCTGGTCTCAGACGATCTTGTGTCCGGGTGGCTGGTCTCAGACGATCTTGTGTCCGGGTGACTGGTCTCAGACGATCTTGTGTCCGGGTGACTGGTCTCAGACGATCTTGTGTCCGGGTGACTGGTCTCAGACGATCTTGTGTCCGGGTGACTGGTCTCAGACGATCTTGTGTCCGGGTGACTGGTCTCAGACGATCTTGTGTCCGGGTGACTGGTCTCAGACGATCTTGTGTCCGGGTGGCTGGTCTCAGACGATCTTGTGTCCGGGTGGCTGGTCTCAGACGATCTTGTGTCCGGGTGACTGGTCTCAGACGATCTTGTGTCCGGGTGACTGGTCTCAGACGATCTTGTGTCCGGGTGACTGGTCTCAGACGATCTTGTGTCCGGGTGGCTGGTCTCAGACGATCTTGTGTCCGGGTGGCTGGTCTCAGACGATCTTGTGTCCGGGTGGCTGGTCTCAGACGATCTTGTGTCCGGGTGGCTGGTCTCAGACGATCTTGTGTCCGGGTGGCTGGTCTCAGACGATCTTGTGTCCGGGTGACTGGTCTCAGACGATCTTGTGTCCGGGTGACTGGTCTCAGACGATCTTGTGTCCGGGTGACTGGTCTCAGACGATCTTGTGTCCGGGTGACTGGTCTCAGACGATCTTGTGTCCGGGTGACTGGTCTCAGACGATCTTGTGTCCGGGTGACTGGTCTCAGACGATCTTGTGTCCGGGTGGCTGGTCTCAGACGATCTTGTGTCCGGGTGGCTGGTCTCAGACGATCTTGTGTCCGGGTGACTGGTCTCAGACGATCTTGTGTCCGGGTGACTGGTCTCAGACGATCTTGTGTCCGGGTGACTGGTCTCAGACGATCTTGTGTCCGGGTGGCTGGTCTCAGACGATCTTGTGTCCGGGTGGTTGGTCTCAGACGATCTTGTGTCCGGGTGGCTGGTCTCAGACGATCGTGTGTCCGGGTGGCTGGTCTCAGACGATCTTGTGTCCGGGTGGCTGGTCTCAGACGATCTTGTGTCCGGGTGGCTGGTCTCAGACGATCCTGGAGGGGAAGATGCTGATGTGGAGGTCCTGGGCTGGTGTGGTTACACGTGGTCTGCGGTTGCGAGGCCGGTTGGATGTACTGCCAAATTCTCTGAAACGCCTTTGGAGACGGCTTATGGTGGAGAAATGAACATTCAGTTCACTACTGCTCTGGTGGACACTCCTGCAATCAACATGCCAATCACACGCTCCCTCAAAACTTGCGTCATCTGTGGCATTGTGGTGTGTGATAAAACTGCATGTTATAGAGTGGCCTTTTATTGTGGCCAGCCTAAGGCACACCTGTGCAATAATCCTGCTGTGTAATCAGCATCTTGATATGCCACACCTGTGAGGGGGATGGATCATCTCGGCACAGGAGAAGAGCTCACCAACACAGATTTAGACAGATTTGTGAACAATATTTGAGAGAAATAGGCCTTTTGTGTACATAGAAAAAGTCTTAGATCTTTGAGTTCAGCTCATGAAAAATGGGGGCAAAAACAAGTGTTGCGTTCATAATTTTGTTCAGTGTATATAAGAACATGAAGCTCAGGCTAAACACAACTGAGATTAGAAACATCAGACGCTGAAAAAACATAATGAACAGAAAATGGTTTAATGAAAGGATAAATATAGAGAAGCAGAAAACGGTCTTGCTGGTCACACTTTTACATCACAAACAAACACTAAAGAGAAACGATCATAAGCATGTGAGGAATTTGCTGAGAATTACAGAACAATAAAGTTTCAGACTGTGGCAGAACTGAGGAGCTTTAGGAACAAATGCACCAGTGAACAAGCCAGTAATCGCTTCAGTAACACTCAACGCGCCTCTGAATGCTAAACTAAGGAAAAAGCAACTGAACTAGAACAAATCATTTCTAACAAAGGCAGACGGTGGGATCTTTCGAGAGTGTGTGATCGAGAACAGGCTGATGCATCAGGAACCTTTACACACGTGTTTATACATTTCATTCAGAGCAATGCCTTGAACACAGCGCTGACAGAAACCCGTTCACCCAGAGGAGAAGCTTCAAATCTCTCCAGTCAGCAATCCTGAACCGGTTTGTTTAGCTCTCGACTGCAGGGAGAAAGAAGTGCACAGATGATGAGGAGTTATTAGTTATTACAGCCATCACACTCCTCATCGCTACTGGGCGATCTATAAACTATCAAGGAAACTGAGTTTGGAGAAACTCTAATTTCCCGTGATCCTGACAGCAGAAACGAGAACCTCACACACATTTATCTGTGCTGGTTTAGCTGTGGTCTTACTGTGTCTTCAGCTCAGGTTATGCTTTATCAGCATCTGCTCCCAGTGAACATATGAAACACATTCCACTGAGATCCAGGAAAACAAACAGAACAAGTAGATTTGTCAATGATTTCCCAATACTTTTAGATGCATTTATCTTTCTGTTCTACAGGCGCGAGTGAATCTGCAGGTTTCATCGTGTCATAATATCAAGAGTTTTGTAAAGATGGTGAGAAAACTCATTATTGAACTAATCTAATCAGTTTGTTTATCTACAAATCTGTAAAATGTGTTGCATAACGTTCACTGAGAATAACATTAACATAAAACTGAGCTGAAGACACGACACAAACAAAACAACAGCAATAATGGCATAGACACACTATAGTACGAAGCAGTTTTTTGGCTCAAACACTTACAGAGAGGAAAGATGCGTCAAACATGAAGAAAACATGAGCTTATGAATTTCTGTCAGTGTTTCTAGAAGTAATATGAATTCACATTCCTTCATGAGCCTCATCATTTCTGTACTTGCAGCCATTTAAAGAGGAGATTTTTCAGCGTCAAATGCCTGTTTATTTGTAAATCTAATTAGATA
>CM060603.1:45878472-45890972 GCA_030578255.1 Tiaroga cobitis
TTGACTTGACATTATAAACGATTTCATGTGTGTCATCTCTCTCTTCTTCATATGTCACCCTCTCTCTCTCTCTCTTCTTCAGTCACCCTCTCTCTCTCTCTCTCTTCTTCATATGTCACCTCTTTCTCTCTCAATCCAATTCAAATGTGCTTTATTGGCATGACAATTATTTCAATGTATTGCCAAAGCATTTCCAATCATCATACATATACATACATAAAATAAAAAAATAAAAAATGAAAAGGTAAGTAGAACAATTCTCTCTCTCGTCGCTCAGCGTTACACAACAACAACAACATGATCAGATGTGCTTGAAAACGGTTATGGCGATTGATGGTCAAAATAAAACCAAATCTCGCCGTTAACTGGTTAGTATGATTAAAACACTTACCAGCAGATTTAGATCGAGTGTTTGTTTATTTCCGTACAGCTCGCGCTGCTGTTTCCTTTCTGCGCTTTCGCCAGACTTTATATCAACATCCGGTTCGGTGACGTGCGCGATGACATCACACGCACCGGTGCACGTGTCATGACAACAGCTGTCGGAAGTGTTTTATTCAACTATTCTTTATATTTCTGTTATTCTTAATACGTGTTGTGTTCTAAATGTATTGTTCCACACTATAAACTGAACGTTCAAACCAGTCTATGGTTCAAACAAAGCATTACAAAAGACAACAGCTGTCGGAATCAGAGCCGATACATGACGACAACATTACTAGAAAAACAATACAACGTATTCTTATGAAAAATAATACTTATTTAATAATACTCAAACCCCATTTCTTCTCTATGGAATCTTATTTAAGAGAAAGAGGGGTTTACTGTAAAAAAAATAGAAATGCTTTGGCAATTGAGAAAGAGAGAGAGAGAGAGAGTGTGTGTGTGAGAGAGAGAGAGTGAGTGAGTGTGTGAGTGTGTGTGTGAGTGTGTGTCGGCAGAGGGCGCCAGAGCTAGTTCATATCATTATTTTGAACATTTGCACACAGAAGGTAAGAGGAGAAATTATGCTCAACAGAATCAGCTTTTATTAACACCACATTCGTGTGTAATTCCTGTAATTGCACATCTAGATATACAGCATATTCTGCGCCGCTCACACTCTGCATGTTCCCGTGTGTGATCTGTTGGCTCGGGCTCTGGGGGGTTTAGCTTGCTTTAGCCCGGTTAGCCGGAGCGGCTAATAATGACCCTTGATACCGGACTGATTAATTATTATCTTTCATCTGAATGTCATCTTTCGATTTTATGCCAAAATAGAAATGCGATTTTGGCGAAAGGAATATTTTGATCTGATGGTTTGAGCTGTTTGTGTGGAGAAGTTGATTTGACAGTGCTAATCGTGTTAGCACTGCATTTACAGCTGATTAACTCCATGTTGAATTATTTTATAAAATTAAAATCAGTTTTACTGAACGAATGACTCTAATGCGCGGCAGGATAAAAACAGGCACATGTATCATTTGTTTTACTAACATTAATTCTGATGTCCCAGCAAAAAATATATATCATATATTTGATATATATATATATATATATCAGACACATATATATATATAATGGACAGACTGTGATCTAATGCAGTTTAAATCTGTTGTTTTTCTGAAATTATGCTATTTTAATCTGTCAAACCTTCAGGAAATTAAATATCATTGTTATAAACAGTAGAGTGAAACGATTCACTGTGTTTCTATTAATAATCTGTCATTTAAAGGTTAGAGGTCACCCTCTGAAGGGCCCCACAGTCACAGTGTGTGTTTGAGACGCAGCCGTGTGTCATGTGAGACCGGATGATGAAGATGATGATGATGGGCTGTTGTGTTTCTCTAAATATATTCTGGCATGTTCCTCCAAAGATATGATTATATATTTATCCTGGGCAGAGACTGAATCTGATGCGTCGGTTCTTCACACACAAATACACTGTTTACTGACTTTATCCAGTGATATTGTTGATTAAAGCAGATTTACAGAAGATAATTATTCAGATCAAGTTCTGTTCTCATCTTACAGTGCCAGTGCAGCCAGATCCATAATACTGGATATGTCTTTCATAGCTCATGATAAAGACAGATGTGTGGCTGAGCTCTCTCTCTCTCTCTCTCTCTCTCTCTCTCTCTCTCTCTCTGTCTCTCTCTCTCTGTCTCTCTCTCTCTCTCTCCTCTCTCTGTCTCTCTCTCTCTCTCTCTCTCTCTCTCTCTCTCTCTCTCTCTCTCTCTCTCTCTCTGTGTAATCTGTGTATATCTCTCTCTCTCTCTCTCTCTCTCTCTCTCCTCTCTCTCTCTCTCCTCTCTCTCTCTCTCTCTCTCTCTCTCTCTCTCTCTCTCTGTGTGTGTAATCTATCTCTCTCTCTCTCTCTCTCTCTCTCTCTCTGTGTGTAATCTGTGTATCTCTCTCTCTCTCTCTCTCTGTGTAATCTGTGTATCTCTCCCTCTCTCTCTCTCTCTCTCTCTCTCTCTCTCTCTCTCTGTGTGTGTAATCTGTGTATCCCTCTCTCTCTCTCTCTCTCTCTCTCTCTCTGTGTAATCTGTGTATCTCTCTCTCTGTGTAATCTGTGTATCTTTCTCTCTCTCTCTCTCTCTCTCTCTCTCTCTCTCTCTCTCTCTCTCTGTGTAATCTGTGTATCTTTCTCTCTCTCTCTCTCTCTCTCTCTCTCTCTCTCTCTCTCTGTGTGTAATCTGTGTATCTCTCCCTCTCTCTCTCTCTCTCTCTCTCTCTCTCTCTCTCTCTCTCTCTGTGTGTGTGTAATCTGTGTATCTCTCCCTCTCTCTCTTTTATGATGGATAAATGCACGTTTATGGACTTCCAAACACATACAGCCATTCACTGCCATTATAAAGCTTGGAAGAGCCAGTACATTTCTAATATAACTCTGATTGTGTTCGTCTGAGAGAAGAGTGTCAGATACACCTAGGATGACTTGAGGGTGATTAAATCATGGGCTAATATTTATTTTTGGGTGAACTATCCCTTTAATAAAGTGTTCTAACCCCCCCCTCAGCTGTCCTCTGATTGGCCGCCGGTCTGACGGAGCAGTGATGCGGCTGCTGATGGTGCTGATGGAGGTCTAGGCGTGGGATGTTACGCTGGACGGTGCACCTGGAGGGCGGCCCGCGGCGGGTCAACCACGCGGCGGTGGCGGTCGGGCACAAGGTGTACTCGTTCGGCGGGTACTGCTCGGGGGAAGACTACGACACGCTCAGGCAGATCGACGTGCACGTCTTCAACACCGGTGAGGGACAAACCATATCATTCATTACATTATCCGAACAGCTGGATTTTTATTAATTAACATAAACAAAGATTAATAAATACAGTAACAAATGCACTGCTCATTGTTAGTTCATGATAGTTAATACATTAACTCATGTAAACTAATTAACCTTATTGTGAAGTGTTACCACATTTCTTGTGAAGATGCTTTGAAACAATGTAATCGTGGAAAGTGCTATACAAATAAAGTTGAATTGAGTTAAACTGAATGGTGTTTTAGGTTTGCTGGTTCCGTATGTGAGCGTCTTTTGTGTGTTTGTCTGCGAGCGCCTCGTGTGTGTGTGTGTCTGACGTGTGTGTGTGAGCGTCTCGCAGTGGTGTAAAGTAACGAATTACAAATACTCTCGTTACTGTAATTGAGTAGTTTTTTTTAGGAATTGTACTTTTTTAAGTAGTTTAAAAACAGTGTACTTTTACTTTTACTTGAGTACATTTTAAGTGCTGTATCGGTACTTTTACTGCGCTATTTTCCCTGAACCTGCCGTCGCTACATTTATATGATTATTTATTTTATAATAAGTCATCATGTGACTCCATGCGTGATTCCCGTCAAATCAAATCGCGCGCGGAAAACTTATTCATCTTAGATAGTCATCTTCATTTATATAGCGCTTTTAACAATGGATTGTTTCAAAGCAGCTTTACAGAGATAAACATATAATTTAAGGTAACAGATTGTTTTGGCATTATAGCGGTTCTTGAATAATGTTATTTCCAGCTAAAGTTAACTTTGATTGATTCACCTCCGTCGAAATGATCAGACTTTAAAACGCGAACCTGTGATTAACGCTGACGGCGTTCACATGCTCATTCAGAATTGATTCTATAGTTATGTGCTTTTTAAAATATGTGCGCAGGTTTATAATTCATACAACCCAGCCTAAACAAACTACTTTTCTTGCCTATAAATTTTGATACAGAATTTTGTTTTATTTTATCACTTCGGGGTACGCGAGCCAGAATTCACAACGCTTCATCTGTAGAGTGGGAAAGGGATCCTCCATAGGGAGAGGATAGTGGACACTTCAGCACTGCATTGTCATCGGGTCCAGGCGGATCTCCTTCGTCAGATCTGGACACGGCCTGGATCCGGCAGGCTGCGGGAAAACCTCGGGATAAACAAAGACACTAATATTAGCGTAGATGCCATTCTTCTTATGATGTAGCGAGTACATCAAGATTTAAGGGAAGTGTTCCCAGTTCCGGCTGACCTAATCTATGCAGCCTAACATTGAATTATAGAAGTCTATAGTGTGTTATGTGTATGCTAGGTCAAAGAGATGTGTTTTTAGTCTAGCTTTGAACTGACAGAGTGTGTCTGCTTCCCGGACAATGGTCGGAAGACTGTTCCAAAGTTTTGGTGCTAAATAGGAAAAGGATCTACCGCCTGCAGTCGATTTAGATATTCTAGGTATTATCAACTGGCCGGAGTTTTGAGATCGCAATAGACGTGAAGGACTATAATGCGTTAAGAGCTCGCTCAAGTACTGCGGAGCTAAACCATTTAGTGCTTTGTAGGTAATCAACAATATTTTAAAATGTATACGATGTTTAATAGGGAGCCAATGCAGTGTTGACAGAACCGGGCTAATATGGTCATATTTCCTGGTTCTGGTAAGAACTCGAGCTGCGGCATTTTGAACTAGCTGTAGTTTATTTATTAAGCGTGCAGGGCAACCACCCAGTAGAGCATTACAATGATCTAGCCTTGAGGTCATGAACGCATGGACTAATTGTTCCGCATTTCCCAATGAGAGCATATGGCGTATTTTAGATATATTTTTAAGATGGAAAAATGCAGTTTTACAGATACTAGACACGTGGCTTTCAAAAGAAAGGTTGGTATCAAAGAGCACACCCAGGTTCCTAACCGACGACGAAGACTTGACAGAGCAGCCATCAAGTGTTAGACAGTATTCTGGGTTATTACGTGTGGAAGTTTTTTGTCCAATAATTAGAATCTCTGTCTTTTCAGAATTTAGTAGTAGGAAATTACTAGTCATCCAATTTTTTATATCAGCTATGCATTCCGTTAATTTTGTGAATTGGTAAGTTTCGTTGGGTTTTGAAGAAATATACAGCTGAGTATCATCGGCATAACAGTGAAAGCTAACTCCATGTTTCCTAATGATATCTCCTAATGGTAGCATGTACAGAGTGAACAGCAGCGGTCCTAGTACTGAGCCTTGTGGTACGCCATACTGAACTTGTGATCGATAAGACATCTCTTCATTTACTGCTACAAACTGATAACGGTCAGTTAAGTATGATTTAAACCATGCTAGTGCAATTCCACTAATGCCCACATAGTTTTCTAGTCTATTTAAAAGAATGTTGTGGTCAATTGTGTCAAATGCAGCACTAAGATCGAGTAACACTAATAGAGAGATACAACCACGATCGGATGATAAGAGCAAATCATTTGTGACTCTAATGAGAGCGGTCTCAGTACTATGGTACGGTCTAAATCCGGACTGAAAATCCTCGCAGATATCATTTCTTTCTAGAAAGGAACATAGTTGTGAAGATACTGCTTTTTCTAATATCTTTGACAGAAAAGGCAGATTCGAGATCGGCCTGTAATTGACTAATTCTGTAGGATCAAGTTGTGGTTTTTTAACAAGCGGTTTTATCATAGCCAGTTTAAAGCTTTTTGGTACGTATCCTAGAGACAAAGATGAATTAATGATATTAAGAAGAGGATATATGACCTCTGGAAACATCTCTTTCAGTAGCTTAGTCGGTATAGGATCTAACATACAAGTTGTCGATTTAGATGAATTAACGAGTTTGCAGAATTTTTCCTCTCCTATAGCAACAAATGAATCAAATTTTTCCTCAGGGAGACTACAATGCACTTCCTGATGCGATACTGTGGTAGACGGTTGCATAGTTATAATTTTGTCCCTGATATTATCAATCTTATAAGTGAAGAAGTTCATAAAGTCATCACTGCTGTGTTGCTTGGACACTTCTGAGCTTGAAGCTTTCTTTTTCGTTAGTTTAGCCACTGTTTCAAATAAATACCTTGGATTATGTTTATTTTCTTCTAATAGGTTTGAAAAATAAGCAGATCTAGCAGCTTTTAAAGCCTCTCTGTAAGCAATCGAGCTCTCTTTCCACGAAATCCGAAATACCTCTAGTTTAGTTTTCTTCCAGTTGCGCTCCATTTTTCTGGCTGCTCTCTTAAGGGCCCGGTGTGTGTGTGTGTGTGTGTGTGTGTGCTCGCTGTACCACGGCGTTGGGCTATTTTCTTTAATCTTCTTTAAGCGCAACTGCGTCTAAAGTGCTGGAAAAGAGAGAGTTAAACGTTTCTGTTGCAATATCAAGTTCTTCTAAGCTATCCGGGATTCTGAGATGATGAAACTGATTAGGAAGATTATTGATAAAGCAATCTTTAGTGGCAGAAGTTATAGGTCTAACGTATTTATAACACGGAGTCGGCTTTGCAGCCTTGGCTAAATGTAATTTACATGAGACTAGATAATGATCTGAGATGTCATCGCTCTGCTGCAGAATTTCAACGGCATCAACATCTATTCCATGTGATAATATTAGATCTAGAGTATGATTACGACAATGAGTAGGTCCTGACACGTGTTGTCTATTCCAATTGAGTTTACAATGTCTTTAAATGCCAATCCCAATGCATCTTTTTCATTATCTACATGTATATTAAAATCACCAACAATTAGTACTTTATCTGCAGCCAATACTAATTCTGATAGAAAGTCCGCAAATTCTTTGATAAAATCTTTATGGTGCCCCGGTGGCCTGTATACAGTAGCCAGCATAATTCTCAAATGAGATTTATCGTTTACACTATATATTTTTACATTAAGCACCAATACTTCAAAAGAAGTATATTTAAAGCTAGATTTCTTAGTGGTTTTGAAAATATTACTATAAATTACAGCAACACCTCCCCCTTTGCCTTTCAGACGAGGTTCATTTTTATAACTGTAATCTTGTGGGGTTGACTCATTTAAAATAATGTAATCGTTTGGTTTTAGCCAGGTTTCTGTCAAACACAGCATATCAAGATTATAATCTGAAATCATATCATTAACTATGAGAGATTTTGAAGTAAGGGATCGAATATTCATCAACCCAAGCTTTATCATTTGCTCATCTGTATTATATCTGTTTTTTATTTGTTGAACATCAATTAAATTTTTAACCTGACGTTTTTTGGATTTCCAAATTCGGGGAACAGACACAGTCTCTATATGATGACATCTAGGTGAACGAGACTCTATGTGATGGGATTTATCTGACCTTGGTGACGTGAGGCCACTCGCAGACGGTCGGTTTAGCCAGTCTGTCTGGTTCCTGACCTGAGCCCCAGATTGTCATGTTTTATCTCTAAGACTATGAGCGAAATTACTAGAGAGAAGAGCAGCACCAGCCCAGGAGGGATGGATACCATCTCTTTTCAACAGATCAGGCTTTCCCCAAAATTTTTTCCAATTGTCTATGAATTTTATACTATTCTGCGGACACCACTTCGACAGCCAACCGTTCAGTGAGGCCAATCGGCTAACTATCTCATCACTCCTGCGTACAGGAAGGGGGCCAGAGTAAATTACAGTGCCTGACATCGTACTTGCGAGTTCACACACCTCTTTAATATTAATTTTGGTGATCTCCGACTGGCGGAGTCGAACATCATTAGTGCCGACATGAATAATGATCTTAGAGAATTTACGATTAGCATTAGCCAGCACTTTTAAATTTGCTTTGATGTCAGGCGCTCTGGCTCCCGGCAAACATGTGACTATGGTGGCTGGTGTCTCTATTTTCACGTTCCGTGTGATCGAATCACCAATTACCAGGGCACAATCAACAGAATTCTCAGTGGGTGTTTCACTGAGTGGGGCAAATCAGTTTGTTATGGGAATCGGAACGGAAGAGTGGTTCTTTGATCCGCGACTAGAACGATCTCTCACGGTCACCCATCTGCCCTGCTGCACGGGCTCTACTTCAGCCGGAACCGAATCATGTAAAGAGTTCACTATGCCAGGCGCATCCAAAACAGTATCTAAAGATCTAGCATTCTTACCATCCTCAATTAAAGTTTGGATGCGTGTCTCTAGTTCTGAAATCTTCTCCGTCAGCCAGACTGTCTCCTTGCATTTATCACATATAAATCCTATATTGCCATCGGAGAAGGCTATACTAAACATATGACATGTGACACAGGTGACAATAACAGGACAAGAAGACATTACTCACCGTGTTTGTTGACTGATTTCTTACTTACCTGGACTTTATGAACTCAAAGGCGCGGGCGCGCGAGAGAAAATAAATATATAAATGAGCGCACGGGTGACGCGTTAGCAGGCTAACGTTAGCGAGTTACTAGCGTGCTGTGTTAACAATAACGGAAGCTAGAGATGTAAGGTTAATCTGAGATGTTGGGTAAGCTGTATTTAGTAGTATAAACAACTAGATAGTAAATGATGGCTCAAAACATAAAGAAATACGAGGCTCAGGCGGAGTTTACAGCCTCGAAGCAAACAAACGCACAGCAGGCAGCGAGGCAGACAGGAGCAATCGATCAGCGATCAGACAGGAGCAATCGATCCAATAGCAGTATAGGGGTGATGTGTCACCAACGCTGCCTCAGATGCGTGCTTGTCAGAATGTGTTGTGGACGTGCACTGAAAATGGCATCTAAACCCAATGAATTCACAACGATTTAATAAATTAGTGTTCTGATGTTATCTAATATGATAGTCCCAAGACCCAAATTAATCATCGTTATTATTAGTCGTGCATTGCTGAGCGGCGCGCACTGAATGAATAACCGTTGAGCATTTTGCTAGCTCGTTCACAACCTATATGAGATTAGTCAGATATATACAAAATAAACATAATATTACAAATTATATCTTCACAAAATGCAGTGAATGCACAAGTGAACTTGAACTTACGTGCCATTCCAGAATGACTCATGTTGTGCACACGCTCTTATTGGAACAACGCGACACAGCAACTAACCCCAAATAATTCACAATGTTTTATCACAATATTGTAATGTCATATGACAGTTCCAATAGTCCTTATTAGTCGTGCATTGCCGTTTGAGCAGCGCGCGCTGAAGATCACGCTTTAATTCTTAAACAAATGCATCCAATATGAGATAAATCAGATATAGAAAGGCGCACACATAATACACTCACCTAAAGGATTATTAGGAACACCATACTAATACTGTGTTTGACCCCCTTTCACCTTCAGAACTGCCTTAATTCTACGTGGCATTGATTCAACAAGAACAAGCTTCAACTGTCCAATTTTGGTGAGCTCTTGCAGATTGTAGCCTCTTTTTCCTATTTGTAGTGGAGATGAGTGGTACCCGGTGGGGTCTTCTGCTGTTGTAGCCCATCCGCCTCAAGGTTGTGTGTGTTGTGGCTTCACAAATGCTTTGCTGCATACCTCGGTTGTAACGAGTGGTTATTTCCGTCAAAGTTGCTCTTCTATCAGCTTGAATCAGTCGGCCCATTCTCCTCTGACCTCTAGCATCAAGGCATTTTCGCCCACAGGACTGCCGCATACTGGATGTTTTTCCCTTTTCACACCATTCTTTGTAAACCCTAGAAATGGTTGTGCGTGAAAATCCCAGTAACTGAGCAGATTGTGAA
Source organism: Tiaroga cobitis (assembly GCA_030578255.1). Lineage (NCBI taxonomy): Eukaryota > Metazoa > Chordata > Actinopteri > Cypriniformes > Leuciscidae > Tiaroga > Tiaroga cobitis. The sequence goes on from CM060603.1 coordinate 45,888,393, forward strand.
ATACTCAGACCGGCCCGTCTGGCACCAACAACCATGCCACGCTCAAAATTGCTTAAATCACCTTTCTTTCCCATTCTGACATTCAGTTTGGAGTTCAGGAGATTGTCTTGACCAGGACCACACCCCTAAATGCATTGAAGCAACTGCCATGTGATTGGTTGATTAGATAATTGCATTAATGAGAAATTGAACAGGTGTTCCTAATAATCCTTTAGGTGAGTGTATAAACTATTACAACTTACATTTGCACACAACAAAAGGCTGCGAATACACACGCAAACTTATAGTCATGATGGTGTAAAATAGTCCCAAACATAACTCCGGCACGCTCGCTTACATGTTTCGCGGTTGAGCAGCACACACGCGCATGAATCTGCTTAATCGATGATCGATAAGTTTGATCGATTAATGTATTATCGACAATTAATCGATCGTCGATTAATCGTTTACATCCCTAGTGTGAGCGTCTCGTGTGTGTCTGTGTGTGTCTGTGAGCGTCTCGTGTGTGTGCCTGCGAGCATCTCATGTGTGTGTGTGTCGGCAGTGTCTCTGCGCTGGACGAAGCTGCCGCCGGTGCGCACCGGAGGACGAGAGCACACTCGGGAAGTTCCCTACATGCGCTACGGACACACCGCTGTCCTGCTGGACGAGACCATCTTCATCTGGGGCGGCAGGAACGACACAGAGGGCGCGTGTAATGTGCTGTACGCCTTCGACGTCAGTAGGTGGCGCTCACACAAGCTCACACAGACTCTCAGACTCTCTCAGACTCACTCAGACTCTTGCAGACTCTGACTCACTCTGACTCACTCTGACTCACTCTGACTCACTCTGACTCACTCAGTCTCACTCAGACTCTTGCAGACTCACTCTGACTCACTCAGACTCACGCAGACTCTCTCAGACTCAGGCAGACTCTCTCAGACTCACTCAGACTCACTCAGACTCACTCAGACTCACACAGACTTGCTCGGACTCACACAGACTCGCTCAGACTCGCTCAGACTCACTCTGACTCACTCTGACTCGCTCAGACTCGCTCAGACTCGCTCAGACTCGCTCAGACTCACTCTGACTCACTCTGACTCACTCTGACTCGCTCTGACTCGCTCTGACTCGCTCTGACTCGCTCTGACTCACGCAGACTCACTCTGACTCACTCTGACTCGCTCAGACTCGCTCAGACTCGCTCAGACTCACTCTGACTCACTCTGACTCACTCTGACTCACTCTGACTCACTCTGACTCACTCTGACTCACTCTGACTCACTCAGACTCACTCAGACTCACACAGACTTGCTCAGACTCACTCTGACTCTCGCAGACTCGCTCAGACTCACTCAGACTCTTGCAGACTCACACAGACTCGCTCAGATTTCCTTTAGACTCGGGCAGACTCGGGCAGACTCACGCGGACTCACTTTGACTCACTCTGACTCGCTCAGACTCACGCAGACTCACTCTGACTCACTCTGACTCACTCTGACTCGCTCAGACTCACTCAGACTCGCTCAGACTCGCTCAGACTCACTCAGACTCGCTCAGACTCGCTTAGACTCGCTTAGACTCGCTCAGACTCACTCAGACTCACTCTGACTCACTTTGACTCACTCAGACTCTCTCAGACTCACTCAGACTCACTTTGACTCGCTCAGACTCGCTCAGACTCGCTCAGACTCACTCAGACTCACTCAGACTCACTCAGACTCACTTTGACTCGCTCAGACTCGCTCAGACTCGCTCAGACTCGCTCAGACTCACTTTGACTCGCTCAGACTCGCTCAGACTCACTCAGACTCACTCAGACTCACTCAGACTCGCTCAGACTCTCTCAGACTCTCTCAGACTCACTCTGACTCACGCAGACTCAGTTTGACTCGCTCAGACTCGCTCAGACTCGCTCAGACTCGCTCAGACTCGCTCAGACTCTCTCAGACTCGCTCAGACTCGCTCAGACTCGCTCAGACTCGCTCAGACTCTCTCAGACTCGCTCAGACTCACTCAGACTCACTTTGACTCGCTCAGACTCACTCTGACTCTTGCAGACTCACTCAGACTTACTCTGACTCACGCAGACTCACTCTGACTCACGCAGACTCACTCTGACTCTCGCAGACTCACACAGACTCACACAGACTCACTCTGACTCACGCAGACTCACTCTGACTCACGCAGACTCACTCTGACTCTCGCAGACTCACTCTGACTCTCGCAGACTCACACAGACTCACTCTGACTCACGCAGACTCACTCTGACTCTCGCAGACTCACTCTGACTCTTGCAGACTCACTCAGACTTACTCTGACTCACGCAGACTCACTCTGACTCACGCAGACTCACTCTGACTCTCGCAGACTCACACAGACTCACTCTGACTCACGCAGACTCACTCTGACTCACGCAGACTCACTCTGACTCTCGCAGACTCACTCTGACTCACTCTGACTCACACAGACTCACTCTGACTCACTCTGACTCACTCTGACTCACTCTGACTCACTCAGACTCTCGCAGACTCACTCTGACTCTCGCAGACTCACTCTGACTCACTCTGACTCACTCTGACTCACTCTGACTCA
>CM060603.1:45895972-45913472 GCA_030578255.1 Tiaroga cobitis
ATTTAAACTTGTTTCTTCAAGTTGAAACGGGACTCTGAATACAATTTAAAAGGTAATTTTGCTGTTACTTTTTTCAATCCTTTGATTTTGACTGGCTGTTGAATTATGGATGACGCAGAAGAAATTGCCGACTCAGTTGAAGATGGCCACAAGAGGGCGGTCAAGTACACGCCTAAAGCGCAGGAGGAGCGTTTGAACAGACTCGTTAATTTGAGAAAGTCAAAAATGGCTCAAATTACCATTCAAATGAAAGAAATCGACAAATTGAAAGAAAATTATGCCAATGTGGAAAGAATAGAACAAGAAGTTCTTACAACACTCACCAAATTGTATCAGGAGTTCATTGAGTTAAATGAAAGCGTTCAAGAGCTTTTGTTGGATGATGAAAAGAAGGATGATAAGCATATCTGGTTTGAGCCAAAATCATCAAAAATCAGGGATTTTGTTCTTACTACTGAGCAGTGGATAGAACATGTCAAGAATGAAAGTGCTGCAAAAAATGATGACATTAAACCAAGTGACAGTGTCTCTGAAGTTGCTTCAGCAGTAAGAAAAAAGAGTAGAGCAGGTTCATCAGCTGGACATAGTTCTGCTACATCATCAACCACCAGTTCAAGTTCTATTTTACGAGTTAAAGAAGAGGCTGAGAAAGCTGCTCTGTTGGCCAAAGCTGCTGCTTTAAAAAAGAAACAAGCTCTACAGGTAGAAGAGATAAACTTGAAAGCTAAACTGGAGCAATTAGAACTGCAGACCGCAATTGCTGTTTCTAATGCAAAACTGAAGGTTTATGATGAACATGAAAATTCTGGTGAATCAGTGCAAAAATATGTTCTACCAGAGCATGCATTGGATGAAAGGACGTCAGGACTTAAGAAAGATTCTGACGGTGAAAGTTCTGATGTTCAAGCTGCAACCAGAAGAAAACAAAAGCCTTTTGCTGAACAAACTCGACTTCATAATGCCAGTCAAAATTTCCCCAAATCAGAAAACTCAGAAGACAATTTATTTCAAATAATGCAAAGACAAAATGAGATCTGCCATTCTGCCTCAACTACCGCAAAGAGATGTTCCAATCTTCTTTGGTGATCCTCTTAATTTCAGATCCTTTATGCGAGCTTTTGACAATAGCATAGACAGTAAAACTGAGAATGCCAAGGACAAACTGTTCTATTTGGAGCAATATACCAGTGGTGAACCGCAAGACCTGGTAAGGAGTTGTGGACATATGAGTGCAGAAAATGGATATAAAGAGGCAAGAAGATTATTGCAACATTATTACGGTGATGAGCTCAAAATTGCGTCAGCGTACATTGAGAAAGCATTAAAATGGCCTAAGATCAAAACAGAAGACGGGAAGATGCTAAATGAATATGCACTTTTCTTGATTGGAGCTGTCGGAAAGATGCAGAGGTGCGTACTCTTCATAAAAACACTCTGTGTTGTACATTTATCGTCTTATAGACTAGGAATGACGATGAGAGACGCTGCTTCGTTTAGACGTTTAATGAAAAAGAAACAAAGATAAATACAGCGTGCTTGTTCAGCAAATCGTTCACAAAATGGCCGTTGCCAAAATCACCAAACATAAACAAACTTCACGTGAATCACGTGCCTTTCACCATTGCTCAATGCATCTTGGGAAATGAAGTCAATTCACAAATCATAATTACACATGAATGTTTTTGACCACATATGTATCTGAAACATGAACTGTTAATCTTAGTGTTGTGTATTAAATGTTAACTTATTAATTTTAACTTGGTAATCTTAACTTTCGTAACTATTCTTTTAAATAGTCTTCTAACAAATAAATTCTCAACATCCTCCCCCCCATAAACTACAGTTTATATAATTTCCAAAGGATACAAAAGCTGGATGGGTCTCCGCAGAACAGTCCCTGAACTCGTGCGAACTGCACATGACCTCACAAGTCCATCACGACCTGGAAACAATTCCTCAATTCTTCCTAGCTTCCAGCTTTGTCTTGGGGTGTTATCTTCTCCGATGAGTGCAACATCTCCGACCTTCAGCAGAGAAGACCGTGGGGTGTCGCAGCGATGAGCCGACTTCAAATCCAGCAAATATTCTCTCCGCCATCGGTTCCAGATGTTGGTCATAAGTCTTTGTCGGTAGCGCCACCTCCTGTTCATCTCCTCCTTGTTCGCTGTTGGATGGTTAGTCTCAGCTGGACATGGCTTAGAAGGCAAGCAGCTCAGTCTCTGGCCCACCAAGAAATGAGCAGGTGTTAGTGGCTCTGGCTCGTCCACATCATTGTGCACATAAGTGAGCGGCCTCGAGTTTATTATGGCTTCAGCTTCAGTCAGAATGGTGCACATTTCTTCAAAGTTGAGTTTAGCTCTGCCTAGCACTTTTCTGAGAATAATTTTGACTGACCTTACCAGCCGCTCCCAGAATCCGCCCCACCAGGCTGCTCTTTCAGCGATGAACCGCCAGGTGATGCCCTTCTCAGAGAAGAACTCCCGTAGCTGTGGATCTTTAATGCCTTTCCAGAGCTCCTTCAAATCTTGATCCGCTCTCTTGAACGTCTTGGCGTTATCTGAATAAATCACCTTACATAATCCTCTTCTCGAGATGAATCTTTTCAACGCTAGCAAGAAGTTCTCTGTAGACATATCCGAGACCAGCTCTAAGTGCACCGCTCTGGTTACAGCGCAAGTGAACAGTGCTATATACGCTTTTGTCATGACGTTCTGTGTCTTCACATAGAGTGGCCCTGCGAAGTCCACACCAGTGATCTCAAATGGCGGTGACTCTGTTATTCTGTCTCTTGGCAGTGGCGCGGTAGTCTGCTGTCCAGCCTTTGCCTTGAATTTCTTGCAGAGTACACATCTGGACACAACCTTCTTCACCACCTGTCGTGCCCTCAAAACCCAATATTTCTCTCTTAGCTGAACTAAAGTGTCTCGCACACCTGCATGCATTATCTTTTCATGTTCATACTGCACCAACATTTCTGTGTATCGGTGGTTGTTGGGCAAAATCCATGGGTGCTTTTCTCTGTAAGAGAGATCAGAATGCTGGAGCCTTCCTCCCACACTGAGCAGCTCCTCTTCATCCAGAAATGGTTTTAGCTCTCGGATTCTGGAGTCAGTGTGGGGACATTTCCCTGCTTTCAGCAAATCAATTTCAGAGCTGAAACTCTGGTTCTGAATCACCTTTATCCAGTTTTTTCCTGCTTCATTCAGCTCTTCTGCCGTCAGTTCACCACTGATTTTTGTGCTTGAGCGGGTGTTGTAGATAAACCTCTTTATCCAGGCTGTCACCCGGAGCACTGTTTTTAGTTTGCTGTACCTCTCCAGACATAAAACAGGGCTTAAAAAGTCTTGGTCTTGCTTAACAAACTGTACAGTAATCTGGTATTTGGATCTGAGTTCAGACCTTACCTCATCTTCCTGAACATCTTCCTGAGTGCTCTCTAACTGATCAGGTGACATCAGAACACAAGGACCATTCCACCACAATGTGCTCTGCTTCAGGTCCTGCACAGTTAGGCCTCTGGTGGGGAGGTCAGCTGGATTCATTTTCCCTTTGCAGTGAGACCATGACTGTGGGTCAGTCAGAGACTGGATTTCTGTGACTCTATTTGCTACAAACTGCTTCCACTTATGAGCAGAACCACAAATCCAATGCAGCACTATCATTGAGTCTGTCCATAGTCTGAGTTGTGTCTTGTCTAGCTGCAGTGCTTTCATGAGGGTGTTCCCCAGCCTGGCTGCTATTACAGCACCCATTAGCTCCAGGCGTGGCAGTGTTATCCTTTTGAGTGGAGCCACTCTGGACTTGGATGCAACCAGGCTTATGGTCACTTCTCCCTCCTTTGTTTCTCCTTGAAGATAAGCAACTGCACTATACGCCCTTTCACTCGAGTCACAGAACACATGTAGCTTTAACTCTTGACCGTCCTGCTGTGGTATGTGTGTTTGATACCATCGTGGAATTGAGACCTGATGCAGTTGAGGGAGCTCTGAGCACCACTGTTGCCATTTCTTCATCAGATCAGGTGGCAGTTCCTCGTCCCACTTGAGCCCTCTCTCCCACATCTCTTGGAACAAACACTTAATCCTGATAGTGTAAGGGGTCAGGAATCCTAGAGGGTCAAAAATGCGAGCAGAAGACTGCAGAACACTTCGTTTTGTGTTTTCTCTTTCTTTCAGAATATCAAGCAGCCCCCTGAGGTCGAACACAAAATCATCAGTGGCCGGTCTCCACACCATACCCAGCACCTTCAGCGCAGACCCGTGTGATTCTGTTTGCACAGCACAATCCATCAAGCTTTTCTGCCATTTTTCTTTGAGCTCAGGAGAGTTTGTCATCCATTTACATAGCTCCATGCCTGCAGCAGACATAATGTTCCTGGCTGTCGTTGTCACTGTATGTGCCTTGGTCACCTCACTTGCACTTGAAATAAAATCATCGACGTAGAGTGAGGAGCTAAGGACTTCTACCACATGTGGGTGTTCTAGCTCATACTGTCTTAAATGCTTCCTAATGGTGGCTGCGAGTAGGAATGGGCTTGATGAAGCTCCGAACACCACTCTTGTCATTCTGAGCATGCGCAGCGTCAGGTCCTTCTCCTCTGTTGGCGGTCCCCTGAACCACAGAAATCTTACAGCGTCCCGATCTCTTTCTGAGAGTGAAATCTGCAGAAATGCTTTTTTGATATCTGCCATATATGCGATTTCATGCAGTCTAAATTTGATCAAAATACTCATCAGATCTGGATTCAGATTGGGACCTGTTAAGAGACAGTCATTTAGTGAGGGACTTTTATTTTCGTGGGAGGACGCATCAAACACAACCCGCAGTTTTGTTGTCGCCTTATCCTCTCTCAATACCGCGTGATGAGGTAAGTAATATGTCTGACTGCCTTGTGATGATGCATGCTCCCTTGGCACGTCCTCTGCCATTCCTTGTTTTAAGTAGTCCTCCACAACTTCATTGTATCTACTGTAGAGTGTGACATCCTTGCTTAGTTTCCTTTTCAAACTCTCAAGTCTCTTTTTTGCGATGCGGTAATTGTCTTGAAGTGGAGGATGATGTTGTCGCCATGGCAACTCCACTTGGTAACGCCCATCCTTGAAGATGGAGGTTTCCTCGAACCGCCGCAACGCTTCTACATCCTCTGGGCTCTCAGACTTCTCACTTGTGATGCCCAGGGACTCAAGCTCCCAGAATGCATGCAGCTGTTTATCAATCTGTGCATCCTCGCTGAGCTGAATATGCATGCAGGTCGTCTCTGTCATGCTGGACACTGCTACTGGGCCTTGCACTGCCCATCCGAAAGTGCTCTCCAGTGCCACTAGGCTCTTTGTCAGTCTCTCTACTCTGCCTGATACTATCTGCCAGTAATAATCAGAGCCAATTAGCACAGAAAGTTCAGGTTTATCATCTCCAGCACAGTCTGCTAGTTGAAGACCTCTGCTTTTCATTTCTCTTTGTATGTGTTCACCAGGCACTTTCATCAGCGCTGTGCACACTTTGGGGGTGACAACTGCCTCGATTTCGATTCCCTGCTGATTATCCCATACATTCTCCAAGCTGAGCTTCACTATATTGCGACTCACCGTTGTTGGAGCAGAGGAGCCAAATGTGTGAAGAGTGAGTGTCCCTTTCCTCGTAACAGGTAGCTGCAGCGCCTTTACCACATTCTCATGCACAAAACTCCCCTGACTACCTCCATCTAGCAAGCAGCGGACCATCTTCCTGCTTGTGGGTCCTACAACCCATGCCTTGGCAGTTTGTAGCAGCACAGTGTTCTCAATGTCAGGTTTGTCTTTCTCGGCTTGGGGAATTACTGAGGAAATAACAATGTTGGCAATGTTGGCAACCGCAGCAGGTGGAGATGTCTCATTTTTTTCACAAATGGCTGCATGATGCCTGCCTCCACATGTGGCACATGACATGCCCTTTGACCTGCAAAACCTGGCTATGTGTTTGGTCCCCAGACACACAAAGCACCTGCCAAGCTTTTTCAGTTTTTCCTTGCGTGCTGACACCGTGTGGTCTGGACATTTTTCAGATTTGTGTTCAGTGCTATCACAGAACAGGCAGTTTCGCATTTTCTGGTCAGCAATGTGTAGTGCAGCTGCAGATGTCATGCTTGGTTTCTTTAATTTCACATCACTGGATGAATATGATTTGCCGCATGTTTTGTTAGCAGACTGGGTTTCTCTCTGGTTGTATGATTTCATCATTTGTAAAGTTCTCTCTCGGCTCTGAACCTCTTTCTGCAGGAACTTCAACACATTAGGCACATTCCACTCATCGTCATCTCCTCTGTGACGGCTGTATTCAAGAGCCATGTCATCTGGCATCATCTGGAGCAATATTGGGCACAACATACCGCCATAGGTGTCTGATACCACTCCCAATGACTCTAGGCTTCTGATTTGAATTTCACAGTCATCATATAACTGCCTTAATGCACTGACATCGGATGATTTCTTTACAGGAGTGAGATTCAGAAGCTTTGACATGTGAGCATTTACAATGAGATCTTTCCTTCCAAATCTGCTTTGGAGAATATCAACTGCAGCATCATAGTTACTGTCTGTCAGTGTAAGCCCTGCTACTGCCTTTGCAGCCGTTCCAGAAAGATAAGTTTTCAGGTAGGTAAACTTTTCTTTTTTGCAAAGTGCATTGTTGCTGTGAATAGCAGTCTCATACTGGCTCCAAAATTCCTGCCATACACTAACATCTCCGCTAAACTTATCAATTTGTAGCTTAGGCAGTCTCACTGTTGGTTTGTTTGCACTACCATCGCTTGACTGAGCAGGTCGTGGGTTACTCACAGTCTCATGTTCTCGGATCACTCGGTGAGCTCGCGCTTTCATCTCGATGACGCGGTCTCTGTATTCCTCTGCGAGTTCAATCTCCGCATCCACGTCTTCCAGCGAAGTGTGTTCCTCCACTATGCTGTCCAGCTCGCGCAAACTGTCCTCCTTTGCTGACAACACGGCTAACATGTCCCGCACACGGTCGATATCCTTGTCTCCCTTTAATAATTCGACGTCGATCTGGTTTAGCAGTCTCGTTGTAGAACTCCGTATCGTCCGACGCTTTCTTTTGGACCTTTCAAGTTGTTCCATACCGACCGGTCGCTCTCCGTGGTCTTCGTCACTCATAATCTTCTGTTTCCCGGGTTTCTGGCACCAAAAATGTTGTACATTTATCGTCTTATAGACTAGGAATGACGATGAGAGACGCTGCTTCGTTTAGACGTTTAATGAAAAAGAAACAAAGATAAATACAGCGTGCTTGTTCAGCAAATCGTTCACAAAATGGCCGTTGCCAAAATCACCAAACATAAACAAACTTCACGTGAATCACGTGCCTTTCACCATTGCTCAATGCATCTTGGGAAATGAAGTCAATTCACAAATCATAATTACACATGAATGTTTTTGACCACATATGTATCTGAAACATGAACTGTTAATCTTAGTGTTGTGTATTAAATGTTAACTTATTAATTTTAACTTGGTAATCTTAACTTTCGTAACTATTCTTTTAAATAGTCTTCTAACAAATAAATTCTCAACACTCTGAGACACGGCGACCGGCGCTGCTAATCCACTTGTTGACAAGAAAGGAGGAAAGAGCCACATATGGAAATATTTTGAATTAGGCTAATGTCACGTTGCCATAAAGGGCCGTTCACACGTTTATATAGCGCGTTTTTTTTGCGCGTGCAAATTTCAAATGTAGGCGCGCGGCAAGCGCGCTCATAATAGAAGAGACGTGCGAGCTCGTCTTTCCAGGCTCGCCGCTGTTCATGGTTGCATAGCGGAGACACGGGAGAGCAAGCGCTTGTGGAAAGGAGAAAGCGGTGCGATGCGCTCTCCATGATGACGAGGAAGTATCAGAATTAATTGATTTCTAGCCCTTGCATTAGAAATCAGCTACAGGGTTCTCAAGCTTTGAAGACAGGCAAGAGTGACATTTTTGGATTAAATAAAAGTACAGTTAAGTCAAATAAAACATGTTTTATCTCCTGTATAGTTTGTTAAACCCTACAATAAGACACCATTCATTAATATTACTTAATGCAACAGCAACACATTGAGTGAACAATATATTTTTACAACATTAATTAATGTTTGTGAATGTTATTTAATACAAACACTTGATTGTTCATGTTTGTTCACTTCATTCATTGTGCATTAAATAATGTTAACAGATAAAACTTTTGATTTTAAAAATATATTAGTACATTTTTAAGTTAACCCCATGGAGAATAATTGCTACAGTATATAACTGTTGTTTATTGTTAGGTAATTTTATCTAATGTTATCTAACAAATAGAATCTTATTGTAAATTGTTTTTAATAGTACATTTTCCATGTTTGTAACTGTGATATACACTTTAATATGTGTAAATTTAATCTAAATTAAGCTTTGGTACCGAAATTGGTACCGAGAACCGTGGATTTTCACTGGTATTGGTACCGAATACTGATATTTTGGTACCGTGACAACACTAGTTGTGGGGACCTGACCTGACCAATACTCTCATTGGTGTGCTAAATCGATTCAGACAAGAGCCAATTGCTGTCATGGCCGACATTGAATCAATGTTTTACCAAGTTAGAGTCCCATATTATGATTCAGATCTTTTGCGATTTTTGTGGTGGCCTGAGGGAGATCTAGGTAAGCTTACAGAGGAATACAGGATGACAGTACACCTGTTCTGGGCAACCTCGTCTCCCAGTTGTGCATGCTTCGGTTTGCGAAAGGCTGCAATGGATGGAAAAACAGAGGAAACAGCTGAAGCTGCCAATACTATTCAGCAAAACTTTTACATGGACGATTGCTTAAAATATGTCGTCTCTGAGGAGGCAGCAATCAAACTATCACGAAGTCTGATATCTATGTGCTCCAAAGGTGGATTCAAGTTGACTAAATGGGTGAGCAATAGCAGAGAAGTCCTGTTATCATTTCCAGAAAAGGAAAGATCTAAAGAGGTAAAGGACTTAGATTTCAACAAAAGCAATCTACCAATTGAAAGAGCTCTTGGAGTACGGTGGTGCACAGAATCGGATACATTCAGATTCTCCATCAACTTACAGGAGAAACCTGCTACGAGAAGAGGAAGGCTTTCAGTAGTGAATTCCATTTACGATCCCCTTGGTCTTGTATCACCCTGCATTCTTCCAGCGAAACTCATTTTGAGACAACTGTGCAAAGACAAATTAGGCTGGGATCAGAACATGCCGGAAAATCAAGCACAAAAATGGTTCATGTGGCAAAAGGACATAAAATAATGTCAAACTTCAGTGTGAGTAGATGCTTCAAGCCAGACAATTTTGGAACTACTAAGTCTGCTCAATTACATCATTTCGCAGATGCAAGTGAAAATGGATATGGAACCGTTTCCTATCTAGTACTCACAAATGAACAAGGAGAAAAACACTGTTCATTCGTAATGGGAAAATCCAGAGTTGCACTTCTGAAGCAGATAACAATCCCTAGGATGGAGTTGACGGCAGCAGTTGTTGCAGCGAAAATGGACAGAATGTTAAAATACGAGCTTCAGTTACAACTCAAAGACTCTATGTTCTGGACTGATAGTCTCACCGTGCTGCAATGCATTGAGAATGAAGCCTCATGTTTTAAAACGTTTGTTGCCAATAGGGTTTCCTTCATCAGAGAAGCTTCTGAGCCCTCACAGTGGAGGTATGTCAACACCTTGCTAAACCCAGCAGACATGGCCTCTAGAGGCATCAAAGTGGAAAACTTCATGAAAAAGGAAAATTGGGTCAAAGGACCAGAATTCCTTTGCAAACATGAAAGTGAATGGCCTTGGCGACCAGATCAGGCAGGTGCAATGGAAGTGGAATTGAAAAAATCAGCTGTAGTAAATTGTGTCAGTGCTACAGGAAAAGCGAAATCTTTGGATAAACTGATTGAGTACTATTCAGAATGGTACAGATTGAAGAGAGCAATCGCTTGGATGTTGAGGCTGAAGGAAATACTCCAACACCTATCAAACAAAAGACGTGAAATTCAAGCTACCATAAGTCAAACTGAAAATCCAAACAGACAACAAGCACATTTGCAAACTCAAATGTTCAAGATGAAACAGACACTGACCAAAAAACCTCTTTCAGTAGAAGATGTGGAAAATGCAGAACTGAGTTTGATTCATTACAGTCAAAGACAGACATTCCCTGACGAATTAAAATCTTTACGAAGCAGTAACCATGTCAAAAGAAGTAGTCCACTGTACAAACTGGACCCACTGGTGCAAGATGGCATAATACGAGTAGGTGGTCGTTTAAATCAGTCCGCAATGCCAGAATCTGCGAAGCATCCAGCAATTCTTGATAAAAAGCAGCATGTAACGTCTTTGATTCTGAAGGATATACATAAAAACACAGGCCATAGTGGCAGAAATCAAATGCTTGCAAACCTGCGAAACAAATTTTGGGTTGCTGCTGCCAGTACAGTCATACGGAAGCTGATTTCTAAATGCACAGTGTGCAGAAGATTAAATGCCAAAGTCAACGAACAGAAAATGGCAGATCTGCCAAGAGATCGTGTGTTGCCAGATAATCCTCCCTTTACGCATACAGGAGTAGATTATTTTGGTCCTGTCTCAGTAAAACGAGGACGCAGCATGGTAAAGAGGTATGGAGTGTTGTTTACGTGTCTGAACATAAGAGCAGTTCATATTGAGGTGGCCAACAGTCTTGATACCTCATCATGCAGAAACGCCATACGACGCTTCATCTGCAGAAGAGGGCAGGTGTCTACAATTCGATCGGACAATGGTACGAACTTCGTTGGTGCTGAAAGAGAGCTTAAATAAGCTATTCAAGAATTAAATAATTCCAAAATAGCTGAAGTTCTTGTCCAAAAAGGAATCAAGTGGATCTTCAATACCCCAGCAGCATCGCATCAAGGAGGAGTGTGGGAAAGACAAATCCGCACAGTTCGAAAGATTTTGAATTCCGTATTGAATCAACAGATGTTAGACCATGAGGGGCTTCACACAGTCTTGTGTGAAGTTGAAGCCATTATAAACGACCGACCGATTACTAAAGCATCAGATGACCCAAATGACCTGGAGCCTCTGACTCCGAATCATCTGCTGCTCATGAAAAAACAACCAACCATGCCACCAGGAGTTTTTGTGAAAGAGGACTGTTATTCACGTAGAAGATGGAGGCAAATTCAATACATGGCAGACCTCTTTTGGTTCAGATGGACTAAGGAATATCTGCCGTTACTTCAAGAACGATAGAAGTGGCAGAAATTGAAAAGAAACATGGTACCTGGAGACATTGTTCTCATTGTGGATAATTCTGCTCCAAGAAATTCTTGGATTATGGGAAGAATTCTCAGGACCACACCAGATGCTTCTGGTACTGTCCGCCGTGCTTGTGTTCAAACAAAAACTTGTCAGTTGGAAAGACCGATAACAAAACTCTGCTTATTGCAAGAAGCAGAAGAAGAATAAGACCTTCATAAAGACTGTGAATGGAAATTTCATTGAAAAGAAATTCTAAAAGAACTGTATAAGAGAAAAGGAAGTATTGTTATGAGACTATTCAAATATTGAACAAGATAATTGTTATGCTTTCGGCATAGACAATTAGGGGCCGGAGTGTTAAAGCCATAAGCACGTTAATCATTTGTAATATTTTTCCTTATATTAAGAGTGATTATGTTTTTTGATAAAAGCATATTTTGTGTTATTTGTATGGTATCGCGAGATTTGACTAGTTTTTGACTAGTTCCTTTTTGAAAAGAAGGGGAAAAAAAGAAGAAAGGGTTGGTGCTAGACAGTCTTTTGACCGTGAAAAGGATCGAATTCATGTTATTGGAACGTGAATAAGTGTATAATCTTTTTTATTTTTGTTTGTGTATTTGAGTTCTCTTAAAATGTAATCTGACAACAAAAAAGTAAAGTTTACAAGACAGTTTATGGATTCACACGTCAAATCCTTTGTGCTACACCCTTGTAGAAATGGCGAAGAAAGAAAAACGGCTCAGAAAGCCATTACATATAGCACATTTCATACACAATGGTAATTCAAAGTGCTTTACATAGAAGAAATTAAAATAATCAAAACAAATAAACAAATGGGCCGGCAGTGGCTCAGTGGTTCATGTAGGTTGTCTACAAACCAAAAGGTTGGTGGTTCAATCCCCGGTTCCACCTGACCAAGTGTCGAGGTGTCCATGAGCAAGACACCTAACCCCAGCTCCTCCCGACGAGCTGGATGGCGCCTTGCATGGCTGACACCGCCGTCGGTGTATGAATGAGAGAATGAATGGGTGAATGTGAGGCAATATGTAAGGCGCTTTGGTGGCCATTGGGTCTTTGAAAGCGCTATATAAATGCAGTCCATTTACCATTTACCAAATAAGAATAATTAAAACAGTTCAGAATAAAAAATAAAATAAAGTAATACTGGTCCACGCCAATTTGGGTCACAACTTCTTTTATTTTTCTCTCGGAATCGTTCCTGATGCATCCCTGGCAAACAACCCTATTTCTTGTTAGTATCCCTAACTGCCTGATTCACTAATTCGGGGATCCCCTATCTGAGATGGAAGAGATTGAGCCGGTTTACGGTGCCACTGGACCTCTAGCCCGGGGACGTCCTCTGCTGGGGTGGTGCTACACCAGTAATGCCCAGCGGGGGCTCCACAGACACGCTTCACTGTCTGCTGCCGTTACCCTTAACGACGCTCTCAGCGACTTCTCATACTCTCAGCAGTATAACTAACTTACTCCTTCACTCGCCTCATCGGAGTGAAGACTCTCCCGCTCTCCTTCAAAATCTCTTCCAGAGATTATAAAAAAAAAAAAACAGTCGGACGAACAGTGGCACAGTGCTCATTCAGTAAATGCACAGCTAAACAGAAGTGTTTTAAATCTGGATTTGAATGTGACTGTAGGAGCACATCTGATCTCCTCTGGAAGCTGGTCCAGCACATCTGATCTCCTCTGGAAGCTGGTCCAGAACATCTGATCTCCTCTGGAAGCTGGTCCAGTACATCTGATCTCCTCCGGAAGCTGGTCCAGCCATCTGATCTCCTCTGAAAGCTGTTCCAGCACATCTGATCTCCTCCGGAAGCTGTTCCAGCACATCTGATCTCCTCTGAAAGCTGTTCCAGCACATCTGATCTCCTCTGAAAGCTGTTCCAGCACATCTGATCTCCTCCGGAAGCTGGTCCAGCCATCTGATCTCCTCTGAAAGCTGTTCCAGCACATCTGATCTCCTCTGAAAGCTGTTCCAGCACATCTGATCTCCTCCGGAAGCTGTTCCAGCACATCTGATCTCCTCCGGAAGCTGTTCCAGCACATCTGATCTCCTCTGGAAGCTGTTCCAGCGCATCTGATCTCCTCTGAAAGCTGTTCCAGCCATCTGATCTCCTCTGAAAGCTGTTCCAGCACATCTGATCTCCTCCGGAAGCTGTTCCAGCACATCTGATCTCCTCTGGAAGCTGTTCCAGCGCATCTGATCTCCTCCGAAAGCTGTTCCAGCCATCTGATCTCCTCTGAAAGCTGGTCCAGCCATCTGATCTCCTCTGAAAGCTGGTCCAGCCATCTGATCTCCTCTGAAAGCTGTTCCAGCACATCTGATCTCCTCCGAAAGCTGTTCCAGCACATCTGATCTCCTCCGGAAGCTGGTTCCAGCACATCTGATCTCCCTTAGAAGCTGTTCCAGCACATCTGATCTCCTCTGGAAGCTGTTCCAGCACATCTGATCTCCTCTAGAAGCTGGTCCAGCACATCTGATCTCCTCTGGAAGCTGTTCCAGCACATCTGATCTCCTCTAGAAGCTGTTCCAGCACATCTGATCTCCTCTGGAAGCTGTTCCAGCACATCTGATCTCCTCTAGAAGCTGTTCCAGCACATCTGATCTCCTCCGGAAGCTGTTCCAGCACATCTGATCTCCTCTAGAAGCTGTTCCAGCACATCTGATCTCCTCTGGAAGCTGTTCCAGCACATCTGATCTCCTCTGAAAGCTGTTCCAGCACATCTGATCTCCGCTGGAAGCTGTTCCAGCACATCTGATCTCCTCTGGAAGCTGTTCCAGCACATCTGATCTCCTCCGGAAGCTGTGCCAGCACATCTGATCTCCTCTGGAAGCTGTTCCAGCACATCTGATCTCCTCTGGAAGCTGGTCCAGCACATCTGATCTCCTCTGGAAGCTGTTCCAGCACATCTGATCTCCTCCGGAAGCTGTTCCAGCACATCTGATCTCCTCCGAAAGCTGTTCCAGCACATCTGATCTCCTCCGGAAGCTGTTCCAGCACATCTAATCTCCTCCGGAAGCTGGTCCAGAACATCTGATCTCCTCTGGAAGCTGTTCCAGCACATCTGATCACCTCTGGAAGCTGGTCCAGAACATCTGATCTCCTCTGAAAGCTGTTCCAGCACATCTGATCTCCTCTGGAAGCTGTTCCAGCACATCTGATCTCCTCTGGAAGCTGTTCCAGCACATCTGATCTCCTCTGAAAGCTGTTCCAGCACATCTGATCTCCTCTGGAAGCTGTTCCAGCATAATAGCTAAAAGCAGACTCTCCGTGCTTAGATTGAACCCTTGGTATTTCTAGCTGATGTGATCCTAATGATCTGAGTGATCTGTTGGGTTCATATTCAGTGAGCATATCTGCAATGTATTGAGGTCCTAGCCCATTGAATGATTTAAAGTATAAACCAGTAATAATACTTTAAAATCAATCCTAAATGTAACTGGGAGCCAGTGTAAAGACCCGAGGACTGGTGTGTTGTGTTCATGTGTTCTGGTTCTGCTCAGCGTTCTGTATGAGCTGCAACTGTCTTATGGTGTTTTTAGGAAAGCCAGTGAGGAGTCCATTACAGTAATCCACCCTGCTGGTGATAAAAGCATGCACAAGTTTCTCTAAGTCTTGACTGGAGACAAAACATCTAATTTTTGCAATATTTTTCAGGTGATGGTATGCTGATTTAGTTATTGCTTTGACATGACTACTGTAACTAAGGTCTGACTCTAGAGACACACCACAATTCCTGACTTGATTTTTAGTTGTTAGACCCCTAGCGTCAAGGTATGCGTTCACCTTGAGAAATTCCTCTTTGTTTCCAAACGCAATGACTTCAGTTTTGTCTTTGTTTAACTGAAGAAAGTTTTGGCACATCCAACTGTTGACTTCATCAATGCATTGGCACTGGGAGTCTGTAGTCGTTAGGCGATAGGGCTAAGTAGAGCTGTGTGTCGTCTGCATAGCTGTGGTAAGAGAGTCGGTTCTTTCTCATTATTTGGCTCATTGGGAGCATATACAGGTTGAACAGGAGTGGTGCAAGAATTGAGCCTTGAGGGACTCCGCATGTCATGGATGTCCACTCAGACTTATGGTCTCCTATACTCACATAATAACCTCTCCCTTCTAAGTATGATCTGAACCATTTTAGGACTATCCCAGAAAGCCCCACCCAGTTTTCCAGCCTGTCAAGAAGTATGTCGTGATCGACAGTGTCAAATGCAGCACTGAGGTCGAGTAGTACCAGTACTGATAATTTGCCTGTATCAGTATTTAAGTGAATATCGTTTATTATCTTTATGAGCGCTGTCTCTGTGCTGTGATGCGGTCGGAAACCAGATTGAAAATTGTCAAAGTATCCATTCCAGCTTCAGAATTTGTTCAGCTGATTGAAGACAACTTTTTCAATGATCTTGCCTATGAAAGGAAGATTTGAGATTGGTCTATAGTTGCTTAATATGGTCTTATCCAGATTGCTCTTTTTCAGGAGGGGGTTGACAACTGCAGTATTCAGGGAGTTTGGAAAACTCCCAGAGAGAAGTGAGGCATTTACCACTTCTAGGAGATCTGCTTCTAAGCTGTTTAACACACTTTTGATGAAAGATGTGGGACGTGTGTCAAGGACGCAGGTGGATGTTTTAAGGTGCTGTATAGTTTCTTTCAAAATTTTGCCATCAATTTCTTCAAAAACAGACATAGTAACTACTTTCTCAGGTTGTGGTCTGATCTGTCTGACCCCAGTCCGGCTCAAGGATGAGCTGATCACCTTTCTGATATTATTGATTTTCTCAGAGAAGAAAGAAGCAAACTCACTGCACTTGCCGTCTGAGAGCATTTCACTGGGAATCTGGCTTGGGGGGTTTGTCAGTCTCTCTACAGTAGCGAAAAGAGTGCGTGTGTTGTTTAAGTTGCTGTTTATAATATTCAGAAGAAAGTCTGTCTAGCTTTGCATAGTTCCATATTGAAAGCATGGATGCTGTCTTTGTAGATGTTATAATGGACTGCTTTTCTGCATTGTCTTTTCATACTTTGCACAGCTGTTGAGTTTCTCCAAGATGCTTTTTGTCTACCACTCTTCTTCCTGACTTTCACTGGAGCAATATCATCAATTACACTTTTAACTTTTGAGTTAAAAAAAATCAAGGAGAAAATCAACAGAGTCAGCAGATATGCTTGGCATTAAAGATATAGCCATCATAAATAGTACACTAGTGTTCTCATTCAATATATCAAAGAAAATACAGAAATGATCAGACAGTGCTACATCCTTAATAACAATCGATGAGATGTTTAGACCCTTACTGATGAGTAAATCTAGAGTGTGTCCACGATTGTGTGTGGGACCAAGTACATGCTGAGTCAGATCAAAAGTTTTTAAAACAGTTTTTATTTCTTTTGCCATATTGGTTTCTGCATTATCTATGTAAGCTTTTAGTGTGTGTGTGTGTGTGAGTGAGTGTGTGTGTGTGTGTGTGTGTCTGCTGCCACTAGAGGGAGGCGTGGAGCCTTGATCTGTGAACAACTGCTGTCACTATAACACAACACCACAGACAGAAGTGTGTGTGTGTGCGATCGTCGGTTTCATGATGAGTGTGTGTGTGACGAGCTTTAGTGAGTGAGTGAGTGAGTGAGTGAGTGAGTGAGTGAGTGAGTGAGTGAGTGAGTGAGTGAGTGAGTGAGTGAGTGAGTGAGTGAGTGAGTGAGTGAGTGAGTGAGTGAGTGAGTGAGTGTGTGTGTGTGTGTGTGTGTGTGTGTGTGTGTGTGTGTGTGTGTGTGTGTGTGTGTGTCTGCTGCCACTAGAGGGAGGCATGGAGCCTCGATCTGTGAACAACTGCTGTCACTATAACACACCACAGACAGAAGTGTGTGTGTGTGTGCGATCGTCGGTTTCATGATGAGTATGTGTGTGATTGTCTGTTTGATTATGAGTGTGTGTGTGTGTGCTAGGAGTGTATGTGAGAGTCTGTGTGTGATTTTCAGTTTGTTGATGAGTGTGTGTTTGTCAGTCAGTCAGTCTGTGTGTGTGTGTGTGTGTGTGAGTGAGTGCGAGTGAGTGTGTGTGTGTGTGTTCTGTACTCTGACTCTGACTGTGGTGTGTGTGTGTGTTCTGTACTCTGACTGTGGTGTGTGTGTGTTCTGTACTCTGACTGTGGTGTGTGTGTGTTCTGTACTCTGACTGTGGTGTGTGTGTGTTAGAGATGAGCGGATGGGCTATTAT
>CM060603.1:45923472-45985972 GCA_030578255.1 Tiaroga cobitis
AGAAAAACTCTAACAGAAAAACTCTAACAGAAAACTAACAGAAAACTCTAACAGAAAACTCTAACAGAAAAACTAACAGAAAACTCTAACAGAAAACTCTAACAGAAAACTAACAGAAAACTAACAGAAAACTCTCAGAAAACTCTAACAGAAAACTCTAACAGAAAACTCTAACAGAAAACTCTAACAGAAAACTCTCAGAAAACTCTCAGAAAACTCTAACAGAAAAACTCTAACAGAAAACTCTAACAGAAAACTCTAACAGAAAACTAACAGAAAAACTCTAACAGAAAACTCTAACAGAAAAACTCTAACAGAAAACTAACAGAAAAACTCAGAAAAACTCTAACAGAAAAACTCTAACAGAAAAACTCTAACAGAAAACTAACAAAAAACTCTAACAGAAAACTCTAACAGAAAACTCTAACAGAAAACTAACAGAAAAACTCTAACAGAAAAACTCTAACAGAAAAACTCTAACAGAAAAACTCTAACAGAAAAACTCTAACAGAAAAACTCTAACAGAAAAACTCAAAACTCTAAAAGAAAAACTCTAACAGAAAACTCTAACAGAAAACCTCTAACAGAAAAACTCTAACAGATAACTCTAATGGAAAAACTCTAACAGAAAAACTCTAACAGAAAACTAACAAAAAACTCTAACAGATAACTCTAACGGAAAAAACTCTAACAGAAAAACTCTAACAGAAAACTAACAAAAAACTCTAACAGAAAACTCTAACAAAAAACTCTAACAGAAAAACTCTAACAGAAAACTAACAGAAAACTCTCAGAAAACTCTAACAGAAAAACTCAAAACTAAAAAAAAAACTCTAACAGAAAACTCTAACAAAAAACTCTAACAGAAAAACTCTAACAGAAAACTAACAGAAAACTCTAACAGAAAACTCTAACAGAAAACTCTAACAGAAAACTCTAACAGAAAACTCTAACAGAAAACTCTAACAGAAAAACTCTAACAGAAAAACTCTAACAGAAAAACTCTAACAGAAAAACTCTAACAGAAAACTCTAACAGAAAACTCTAACAGAAAAACTCTAGCAGAAAACTCTAACAAAAAACTCTAACAGAAAACTCTCAGAAAACTCTAACAGAAAAACTCAAAACTCTAAAAGAAAAACTCTAACGAAAAACTCTAACAGAAAAACTCTAACAGAAAACTCTAACAGAAAACTCTAACAGAAAACTCTAACAGAAAACTCTAACAGAAAAACTCTAACAGAAAAACTCTAACAGAAAACTCTAACAGAAAACTCTAACAGAAAAACTCTAGCAGAAAAACTCTAACAGAAAAACTCTAACAGAAAACTAACAGAAAACTCTAACAGAAAACTCTAACAGAAAACTCTAACAGAAAACTCTAACAGAAAAACTCTAACAGAAAAACTCTAACAGAAAAACTCTAACAGAAAAACTCTAACAGAAAACTCTAACAGAAAACTCTAACAGAAAACTCTAACAGAAAAACTCTAGCAGAAAACTCTAACAAAAAACTCTAACAGAAAAACTCTAACAGAAAACTCTCAGAAAACTCTAACAGAAAAACTCAAAACTCTAAAAGAAAAACTCTAACGAAAAACTCTAACAGAAAAACTCTAACAGAAAACTCTTAACGCGCTCCGGCCGCTCATCTGCACAGAACAGTGGCTGTGTCTCGAGAACGCACTCCCTGAAATAGGGTCGAAGGTGCATATGATTATCCGTTATCTCTACGCAAACCTCAAACCCAAACCCGCGAAAACGCAGACGGCGCGTACATGCACATCACGTGTTCAGCCCATCGGTGTGCACGTTTGAATGTATATGTGCGCAGGCGTGTGGCCCTTCACTAATCAACCCTCAACAAACTACTTGTCTGGTCTTAAAAATGTATAATACAGAATTTTTTTGCTGATGATGCGTGTTCTGATGATGCTTGTGCTGATGATGCGTTTGCTGATGATGCGTGTGGTGAAGATGTGTCTGATGATGCGTGTGCTGATGATGCGTGTGCTGAAGATGCATGTGCTGATGATGCGTGTGCTGATGATGGGTCGGCTGAAGATGCGTGTGCTGAAGATGTGTGTCTGATGATGCGTGTGCTGATGATGCGTGTGCTGATGATGCGTGTGCTGATGATGCGTGTGCTGATGATGCGTGTGCTGATGATGCGTGTGCTGATGATGCGTGCGCGTGTGCTGATGATGCGTGTGCTGAAGATGTGTCTGATGATGCGTGTGCTGAAGATGTGTGTCTGATGATGCGTGTGCTGATGATGCGTGTGCTGATGATGCGTGTGCGTGTGTCTGATGATGCGTGTGCTGAAGATGTGTGTCTGATGATGCGTGTGCTGATGATGCGTGTGCTGATGATGCGTGTGTCTGATGATGCGTGTGTCTGATGTCTGATGATGCGTGTGCGTGCGCTGATGATGCGTGTGTCTGATGTCTGATGATGCGTGTGCTGATGATGCGTTTGTCTGATGTCTGATGATGCGTGTGCGTGTGCTGATGATGCGTGTGTCTGATGTCTGATGATGCGTGTGCTGATGATGCGTGTGTCTGATGTCTGATGATGCGTGTGCGTGTGCGTGTGATGATGATGCGTGTTTCTGATGTCTGATGAGGCGTGTGCTGATGATGCGTGTGCTGATGATGTGTGTGTCTGATGTCTGATGGTGCGTGTGCTGATGATGCGTGTGTCTGATGTCTGATGATGTGTGTTCTGATGATGCGTGTGCTGATGATGCGTGTGCTGATGATGCGCATGTCTGATGATGCGTGTGCGTGTGCTGATGATGCATGTGCTGATGATGCGTGTGTCTGATGTCTGATGGGGCGTGTGCTGATGATGCGTGTGTCTGATGTCTGATGATGTGTGTGCTGATGTCATGGTTGAGGATGATCCCGTGCCGCTAGTCCACAGGTCTGGGAATGGCACCGGATGCACAGATTGGCATGCTGGCATACGCGTGGGACGGCAGCTTGCGAGTCTGTGATCAACCGCCTCTGCTCTGTTTGTTTGTTTTGGTTGATTGAGTGTGTTCGGGGATTTATTCGAGTGTCTTCATGGGTTTCTCTCTTGGACAGTGTCCTGATGGTTTTAATATCCTGACGTGATGTCACTTCCGCTGTGTGATGAGTTAAGCTGAATCAGCTGATCTTCATCCTCCCGTGTGTGTGTCTCATGCTAACGTGACCTTTGCTGATGAATGCTAGTGCATCAATACTGTTATAATGCCGGAGAGTGTGTGTGTGTGTGTGTGTGTGAGAGAGAGAGCGTGTGTGTGAGAGAGAGAGAGAGAGAGAGAGAGAGAGAGAGCGTGTGTGTGTGTGTGTGTGTGTGTGTGTGTGTGTGTGTGAGAGAGAGAGTGAAAGTGTGTGTGTGTGTGTGTGTGTGTGTGTGGGAGAGAGTGAGAGAGAAAGAGCGTGTGTGTGTGTGTGTGTGTGAGCGAGAGAGCGAGCGTGTGTCTGTGAGTCTGTGTATGTGAGAGAGAGAGAGCGTGTGTATGAGAGAGAGAGCGAGAGCGTGAGAGTGTGTATGTGCGTGTGTAAGAGAGAGTGAGAGAGCGTGTGTGTGTGAGAGAGAGCGAGAGAGCGTGTGTGTGTGAGTCTGTGTGTGTGTGTGTGTATGAGAGAGAGAGAGAGAGCGTGTGTGTGTGTGTGAGAGAGAGAGAGAGAGAGAGCGTGTGTGTGTGAGTGTGTGACAGAAAAGCAGGTGAAATCGGCCAATGAGGATGAAAGCACTGCATCATGGGAGTGTTTCTTCTCATGTCACTCATCAATGCAACAGTTTTGAAGGCTCTCCCTGTGATTTGTCCCTCAGAGCTCTGCTTGTCTCTGATTGGCTGATTCTTCTTAGCTGGTGCCTCTCAATGACAGCTGTGACGTTCAACAGGATGTAAATCCTACAGTGAAAATGTTTTAAATTGAATATCTTTCATGTAATATCTTTCATGTAACGGAACTGCTAGTTCAGTGCTAGCTTTGCTCCCAGCCTTCAGCGGGTGAACGTCTGTGTTCCTGATGTGCAGAGGGATTGTGGGATATCTTAGTCGCGAGTGTCACCCAGTCCTCCAACAGAAGCCAGTCGCCCCAAACATCCGTTGTTCCCAGTTCCCCTGTGTACAGCGAGATAATGTGTTTCTGAGATAATCTGCTGATGTGTGTGTGTGTGTGTCCACGGGCTCAGATCTGATCCGGTCTCGTCTAAATATAAACCCAGATCGTCAGCGTCTCTCAGGCCAGGGATCAGATCCAGACTGCAAGATCCCTCGGGCCGGGGATCAGGTCCAGACCTCAGGATCTCTCGGGCCGGGGATCAGGTCCAGGCCGCAGGATCTCTCAGGCCGAGGATCAGATCCAGACCGCAGGATCTCTCGGGCCGGGGATCAGGTCCAGACCGCAGGGTCTCTCGGGCCGGGGATCAGGTCCAGACCGCAGGATCTCCCGGGCCGAGGATCAGGTCCAGACCGCAGGATCTCTCGGGCCGGGGATCAGGTCCAGACCGCAGGATCTCTCGGGCCGGGGATCAGATCCAGACCGCAGGATCTCTCGGGCCGGGGATCAGGTCCAGACCGCAGGATCTCTCGGGCCGGGGATCAGGTCCAGACCGCAGGATCTCTCGGGCCGGGGATCAGGTCCAGATCGCAGGATCTCCCAGGCCGAGGATCAGATCCAGATCGCAGGATCTCCCGGGCAGAGGATCAGATCTAGACCGCAGGATCTCCCGGGCCGAGGATCAGGTCCAGACCGCAGGATCTCTCGGGCCGGGGATCAGGTCCAGACCGCAGGATCTCTCGGGCAGAGGATCAGATCCAGACCGCAGGATCTCCCGGGCCGAGGATCAGGTCCAGACCGCAGGATCTCTCGGGTCGGGGATCAGGTCCAGACCGCAGGATCTCCCGGGCCGAGGATCAGATCCAGATCGCAGGATCTCCCAGGCCGAGGATCAGGTCCAGACCGCAGGATCTCTCGGGTCGGGGATCAGGTCCAGACCGCAGGATCTCTCGGGCAGAGGATCAGATCCAGACTGCAAGATCCCTCGGGCCGGGGATCAGGTCCAGACCGCAGGATCTCTCGGGCAGAGGATCAGATCCAGAGCGCAGGATCTCTCGGGCCGAGGATCAGGTCTAGACCGCAGGATCTCTCGGGTCGGGGATCAGATCCAGACCGCAGGATCTCTCGGGCCGGGGATCAGGTCCAGACCGCAGGATCTCCCGGGCCGAGGATCAGATCCAGACCGCAGGATCTATCGGGCCGGGGATCAGGTCCAGACCGCAGGATCTCCCGGGCCAAGGATCAGATCCAGACCGCAGGATCTCCCGGGCCGGGGATCATGTCTAGACCGCAGGATCTCTCGGGCCGAGGATCATGTCCAGACCGCAAGATCTCTCGGGCCGGGGATCATGTCTAGACCGCAGGATCTCTCGGGCAGAGGATCAGATCCAGACCGCAGGATCTCCCGGGCAGGGGATCAGGTCCAGACCGCAAGATCTCTCGGGCCGGGGATCAGGTCCAGACCGCAGGATCTTCCGGGCCGAGGATCAGATCCAGACCGCAGGATCTCCCGGGCCGAGGATCAGGTCCAGACCGCAGGATCTCTCGGGCCGGGGATCAGGTCCAGACCGCAGGATCTCTCGGGCAGAGGATCAGATCCAGACCGCAGGATCTCCCGGGCCGGGAATCAGGTCCAGACCGCAGGATCTCTCGGGCAGAGGATCAGATCCAGACCGCAGGATCTCTCGGGCCGAGGATCAGGTCCAGACCGCAGGATCTCTCGGGCCGGGGATCAGGTCTAGACCGCAGGATCTCTCGGGCAGAGGATCAGATCCAGACCGCAGGATCTCTAGGGCAGAGGATCAGGTCCAGACCGCAGGATCTCCCGGGCCGAGGATCAGGTCCAGACCGCAGGATCTCCCGGGCCGAGGATCAGATCCAGACCGCAGGATCTCCCGGGCCGAGGATCAGGTCCAGACCGCAGGATCTCCCGGGCCGAGGATCAGGTCCAGACCGCAGGATCTCCCGGGCCGAGGATCAGATCCAGACCGCAGGATCTCTCGGGCCGGGGATCAGATCCAGACCGCAGGATCTCTCGGGCCGGGGATCAGGTCCAGACCGCAGGATCTCTCGGGCCGGGGATCAGGTCCAGACCGCAGGATCTCTCGGGCAGAGGATCAGATCCAGACCGCAGGATCTCCCGGGCCGAGGATCAGGTCCAGACCGCAGGATCTCCCGGGCCGGGGATCATGTCTAGACCGCAGGATCTCTCGGGCCGAGGATCATGTCCAGACCGCAGGATCTCTCGGGCCGAGGATCATGTCCAGACCGCAGGATCTCTCGGGCAGAGGATCAGGTCCAGACCGCAGGATCTCCCGGGCCGGGGATCATGTCTAGACCGCAGGATCTCTCGGGCCGAGGATCATGTCCAGACCGCAGGATCTCTCGGGCCGAGGATCATGTCCAGACCGCAGGATCTCTCGGGCAGAGGATCAGGTCCAGACCGCAGGATCTCTCGGGCAGAAGATCAGATCCAGACCGCAGGATCTCTCGGGCAGAGGATCAGATCCAGACCGGAGGATCTCTCGGGCCGGGGATCAGGTCCAGGCCGCAGGATCTCTCGGGCCGGGGATCAGGTCCAGACCGCAGGATCTCCTGGGCCGGGGATCAGGTCCAGACCGCAGGATCTCTCGAGGTCGTTGGTTTGGTGTGTGTTTCTCTCGGCGGTTTTACACCAGACCGACGCTAAAGAACCAGCGGTGATGAAAGCCGACGGTGTTGGGAAGCTACACTCGCACACACCGGAGAACTGCAGCCGACTGGCAACTAGCGTGTGTGTTCTTGCGTGTGTTCTGCGTGTGTTCTGCGTGTGAATGAGACAACTGTCTATTTCTGCAGATATATTCGTCTATATTCGTCAGAAAGGGAAACCGACACACGCGCACACACACGGTGGTGGTCGGCTTGGTGTGTCCCGGGATTAACATTGTTCACACTTGTAAAAAATCTGTATTATGAATTTAAGGCCAGACTTTTTAAGTAATTTGTTGAGGTCAATCTGTAAAGAAACACACACGCCTGCACACATATATTATATATTATATATGTATATATATATTCAAATGCGCTTTTCTATAATCTGAACAGATGATATGCATGTGCGTCAGTGTTTTCACAGATTCACCTTTTTAAAGTTTACGTGGAGATGATTTTTAACGTTTAAAACATTTTCAGCGCTCGCCCCTTGAATCCTGTTTCAGAGTGTGTGTTCTGGAGCTCAAACACTGCTGTGTGCGGATGAACGGCCAGAACACATTAAAGTTTCTGTCTTCAGTAGAGCGGTGTCGTGTTAGCGGCCCCTGAGTTAATCACTAATGATCTTTACAACGGAAGTGACTCAATCAAAACTAACTTTATCTGGACAATAACTTTATTCTAGAGCTGCTGTAAAGCCTAAACAATCTCTGTTACTGTAATCTCCTGTTATCACTGTAGAGCTGCTGTGAAACACTCTGTGCTGTTACAGCGCTGTATAGATGAAGACTGAGATAGAGGAGACACGGTTCTGACACCTGAACCGGACCGTAACGGAAACATCGCGACTGAGACTAGAAGAACCAGCTGAGCTTCTTAGGGTCACTTCTTGTGACATCACTTCCTGTTTTTGATTCAGATGTGTCGGGTCTGTTGTGTTCATATTCCAGTCGAACCGCCCCGGAGTTTGTTGAATTCTGAGAAGGTGTGTGTCGGTTCGCTTGATTCAGACGGCGTCGCTCACACACTCATTCACATGAACCGCACTAACAGAGTGATAATGTGTTAACACACCTTTACACTGATGTTCACGATCAACAAACAACTCTGTGTCAGCGAGAACCATGATGCATCTGTGTGTGTGTGTGTGTGTGTGTGTGTGCAGATAAGACTCTCCACAGGAAGTCATAGCACACAACGAGTTCCTGAACGTCTGTGTGTGTGTGTGTGTGTGTGTGGGATGGAGAGAGTGTGTTTGAGAGCGCATGTGTGTATGTGTGTGTGAGAGAGAGAGAGAGAGAGAGTGTGTGTGTGTGTGTGTGTGTGTGTGAGAGAGAGAGAGTGTGTGTGTGTGTGTGTGTGTGTGTGTGAGAGAGAGAGAGAGAGAGTGTGTGTGTGTGTGTGTGTGTGTGTGTTTGTGAGATCGTGCTGTGAATGAAGTTTTGTAGTTTGTGTGCAGAAACAGTGTCTCTCTCGGACGGGGGTTTCATTTCTTCATTAGTGACCTTTTAAGAAGGTGAGGCTCGGGCTAATGAGGTGATTGTAGGCAGAGAAGCTTTAGAAGATTCCAGCCGACATTCCCAGCGGTGTTACGACCAACAGCGAGTGTGTTTTCATAGGGGGAGTGTGTGTGTGAGGGAAGGGGGAGGAACCTCCTCAATGATACTCGGCTGATCATGTAACACAAATGAGCCGTCAAACACCAGGAAACCTCATAAACTCACGAAACACTTCGACACCGTCAACTCAAGCGCTCAGGCCGCATCATCGTGGGTGTGTGTGTGTGTGTGTGTTTGAGCCGCTATCAGCCTTTATCATCCGCTGCTGTCGACTGTGATCATTCACTCGTTCTGCTACTGAACGGCTCTTTGGGTTGCTGCTGTGATTGAACATTTGATATTAATATCTCAATAGCTTTTATTGAGTTTAATACACTGACAAAAATTGGCCTGAAACAATTCTACAACGTTTGCATTTATTTATCTATCTATCACACGTTTTTATCAAAAGTGACTTAACATTGAGCAGTGCAACAAGAGATTTCTCTTAAAGAGGCAATAAACACGAGAAGTGCCAGTAATGCGAAGTCTCATACACCTCCACTCAGAAATTGGTAGTAAATAATTAAAAACGCTAAGCCTAATGCTAACCCTAACGCGTTAAATTAAATGTGAAAGACTGTAATAGTGTTTTCTTGTAAAACGTGCTCTAATGAACTTTATGTGCAACTTTGAAACATGATGTTTTTACAGCGCGTCGTATATCTGAGGTCTTCACTGTTTCTTCTAACGCCAGTGAACTTCTGTTAATGCGCCAGAAAGACGTTCATGAGGAACCTTTGAATGATTTCTGCCTTTGAGACGCTTTATGAATGATTCCTACATCGAGGGCCAGATTTACTAAACGGCAAATTAGCGTGAGACGGAAAAACTATACAAGTGCGGAGGGGATTAAGAGTTGATGATGATGATGAAGACTCGTCCCATCAGGGTCCGCTCGAGCTCGCACTGGGAGGAGACGGGCTTTACTGGGCGTCCAACACTGGTCACCGCCGCATTCACAATGATGCTTTTTTTGCATTTATTTTAAGGCGTCTTTCAAATCACTCAAGGTCACCATATATCCAGAAGTAGCAACAATAACAATATACACATAAAAAATAACAGTAAATAACAATGGCTATAGAATAAACGATAAATAAGGGGAGAGCAACAATAGAGAGCAAAAAAATGTGATTAATGTAAACTCTCCTCCTGTAAGTGGAGCGTCTAACAGGGAAACTCCTTTAAGAGCTTCTGCAGAAATAGCTGTGGACTCGTTTAGCTGAGCGACTCAGTGGATCCCGCAGTGTGAGCGAGTCTGGCTCGGATCTGTGAGCTTTAATGAAGTGTCTTCAACTATCCTCCTTCCGCTGGTACTCCATGCTCTCTCTCTCCCTCTCTCTCTGTGCTGTGTATGTGTTGTGTGATGCCGGGTTCATAGGGCAGGTTTCATTAACTCTGAGCGGAGCGCGGGCCGCTGAAGGTAAATAAACAGGAGCGTGTGTACGCTAATGTAACGTGGCTCTGACAAAGGCCTGGCTTAATCCGGGCCGTGACCTCCCGGTGGGTCGGGGGGGATGATGAGATGATGATGAGATGATGATGAGATCCACAGCTGGTGTGTGCGTGTGTGTGTGTGTGTGTGTGTGAGAGAGAGAGAGAGAGAGAGAGAGAGAGAGAGAGAGAGAGAGAGAGAGAGTGTGTGTGTGTGTGACCCGGACCAGCCTGGTCCCTCTAAACCAGCCGTTTGTTTAAGCAGCACCAGGAGTTTAAAACCCCTAACCCGTCCTGCACTCCAGAGCCGAGGACCGGGACGGGTGACTGATGCGGGTCTCGGCTCTGGACGGGTCACCATGAGGATGATGATGATGATGATGTTTAGTGTTCCGTGCAGGTGTGTGTGCAGGAAGCTGTGTGTGTGTGAGATACTGCAGTGTTTCCTGTGGGTCTGTGTGTGTTTGTCCTGATAACTCTCACAGCTTCCTCTTTCAGCGACGCTGTAACACGGGAAGAGAGAACGGCTGTGTGTTTC
Organism: Tiaroga cobitis; assembly: GCA_030578255.1. NCBI lineage: Eukaryota > Metazoa > Chordata > Actinopteri > Cypriniformes > Leuciscidae > Tiaroga > Tiaroga cobitis. The sequence continues at coordinate 45,933,798 of CM060603.1, forward strand.
TGCTTGTTAAAGATCTGGGTGGGAAACTGAAAGGGTTAAAGGGATAGTTCACCCAAAAATGAAAATGAATCCATTAGATTCTTCTTTCAGACAAATACAATTACAAATACAATACAATATATTAAAAATGTCCTGGCTGTTCCCAGCTTTATAATGGAGTCCATAAAAATGCATCTGTCCATCATAAAAGTGCATCTATAAAAGTGCCTCTATCCATCATTCAAGTGCATCTGTCCATCATAAAAGTGCATCTATCCATCATAAAAGTCCATCTATCATCATAAAAGTGCATCTGTCCATCATAAAAGTGCATCTATCCATCATAAAAGTGCATCTGTCCATCATAAAAGTGCATCTGTCCTTCATAAAAGTGCATCTGTCCATCATAAAAGTGCATCTGTCCATCATAAAAGTGCATCTATCCATCATAAAAGTGCATCTGTCCATCATAACAGTGCATCTATCCATCATAAAAGTGCATCTATCCATCATAAAAGTGCCTCTGTCCATCATAAAAGTGCATCTATCCATCATAAAAGTGCATCTGTCCATCATAAAAGTGCATCTGTCCATCATAAAAGTGCATCTGTCCATCATAAAAGTGCATCTATCCATCATAAAAGTGCATCTGTCCATCATAAAAGTGCATCTATCCATCATAAAAGTGCATCTGTCCATCATAAAAGTGCATCTGTCCATCATAAAAGTGCATCTATCCATCATAAAAGTGCATCTCTCCATCATAAAAGTGCCTCTGTCCATCATAAAAGTGCCTCTGTCCATCATAAAAGTGCATCTGTCCATCATAAAAGTGCATCTATCCATCATAAAAGTGCATCTGTCCATCATAAAAGTGCATCTATCCATCATAAAAGTGCATCTATCCATCATAAAAGTGCATCTGTCCATCATAAAAGTGCATCTGTCCATCATAAAAGTGCATCTGTCCATCATAAAAGTGCATCTGTCTATCATAAAAGTGCATCTATCCATCATAAAAGTGCATCTATCCATCATAAAAGTGCCTCTGTCCATCATAAAAGTGCCTCTGTCCATCATAAAAGTGCATCTGTCCATCATAAAAGTGCATCTATCCATCATAAAAGTGCATCTATCCATCATAAAAGTGCCTCTGTCCATCATAAATGTGCATCTATCCATCATAAAAGTGCATCTATCCATCATAAAAGTGCATCTGTCCATCATAAAAGTGCATCTGTCCATCATAAAAGTGCATCTGTCCATCATAAAAGTGCATCTATCCATCATAAAAGTGCATCTATCCATCATAAAAGTGCCTCTGTCCATCATAAAAGTGCCTCTGTCCATCATAAAAGTGCATCTGTCTATCATAAAAGTGCATCTGTCCATCATAAAAGTGCATCTATCCATCATAAAAGTGCATCTGTCCATCATAAAAGTGCATCTATCCATCATAAAAGTGCATCTAACCATCATAAAAGTGCCTCTATCCATCATAAAAGTCCTGGTCACGTGTTTTCTAACACTTGATGAAGCATGATGGGATTGATGTGCTCATGATGCTCTTGTGTTTCAGTCCGTGTCCGGAGCAGGGGATGGGGGACGAGTTCAACCTCATGGACCATTCAGACCTGTACATCCTGGACTTCAGTGAGTGTGTGTGTGTGTGTGTTCCAGTGCTGAAGATTAACCCTCGCTGTACTTGCTAAATAAGAACAGCTTGAAATATGACAGATGATCAACAGATTCATGAGTCATGCAGTGTTTACGGCGTGTAACAATAGGTTGATCTTACATTAGGAGGTTATAATGTATCAAACAAAACCATAAACAAGGACAAAAACAAAATTTTTAAGAGGCACCTTTGTCCGTCTGCACATTACTGCCAAAGCGTGCATTTCTCAAAAACTGTCAAATAAACACATTTTAACAGCTTTATTTTGTAACATACTTTATTTTTCCTAAATTAATGTATTTTTCTAATTTTACACTATTGTAATATTCATTTTATTATTCATTTATAGAGCACATTTAATGCAACAGCTGTTGCCTAAAGTGCTTCACAATCACTAAAAACACAAAATTAAGAGTACAGAGAGAGAGAAAAATGATTAAATTATGGATCGATATATCCTTGAATCTAATCTAATGAAATTGCATTGCAGAATTGTTTGAGGTATTGGCTAATATCATATCTCTAGCTAAAAGAATCAGTATCAGATCATAGCATGACGAAGCGTCTGATTTACACAGTCGCTGTCTCTCTCTCAGTGTCTCTCTCTCTCTCTCACACACACACGCGTGGTTAGGTGCATCCGGCTCCAAATAAAGGCTCTTCCGTTGGCAGAGTCTTCGGATCAGCTCCACAGGAACAGGTGAAATAGAGCAGGGAAGCGCTGACTCTCCTGCAGCGACACACACACACACACACACACACACACGCGCGCGTCAGCGGAAGCACATGTACGGCTGTCCTGGAGAGCTTCTGCTCACGTGGAATCTACTATACTTGATTATTATGATGCGAACTCCATCACGAGACCGCATCAGTGTCCGCTGTACAGAAGACCAGACCTCATTACTCACAGCAAAGTCAGATCCATAATATTACTGAACATTAAGTGTCTAATAAACCCTATAAATAAATAACCCCATTAATTCCCTATTAAAAAGATATTATTTTTAGGTAGAAGTATAATATACGTAGAAGTTTTTTTTATTGGCATTTATAGAATCTTTCATTGCACAAAAGGTTCTTCGCAGTAAGAATAACATGGTTCTTTAAGAACTGATCACTGAAAGGTTCTTTATGGAATCAGAAATGGTTCTTTTATGGATTCTGTGTGAAAACCCCTTTTGAAGCTTTATTTTTAAGAGCAAACGCTTGTAATGCATTACTGAGTTTGTTGCTTTGTTTTTTAGGTCCTAATCTGAAGACTTTATGCAAGTTAGCGGTTATTCAGTACAGTCTGGATCAGTCTGGACTCCCTCATGACATCAGGTGAGAGTCACACACACACACACACACACACACACACACTCTCACACACACGCATGCTCTCTCACACACACGCTCTCTCACACACACACACTCTCACATACGCACACTCTCTCACACACACGCATACTCTCTCTCTCTCACACACACACACACACACACACTCTCACACACACACATAATTTCTCTCACACACACACACACACACACACACACACACACACACACACACACACACACACACACACTCATGCTTGCTGCTGCTAGTGAATGAGTGTGAAACCAGAGTCAGCGATAACAATCTGCACCTCAACCCTTGACCCTCATCATCTCTGGGCTCTTGTCAGCAGATCATTGCTTTACTGATCAGGTTACACACACACACACACACACACACACACAATCGTGATGGAGGGAGAGTGTAAAGACACCTTAATTCTCCATAGCCGCAACAAAGCACAATAAATCAGCCAATTAGTAAAACAAATTATCACTCTCACCAAAGACAAAATACATTGTGCACGTTGTGTCCAAACACCAGCAGCTGCACTCACACACATACACGCACACGTACACACATACACGCACACGTACACGCACACGCACACTCAAACACACTGTATAAATCAAACATCCTTATTTTCAATATTGTAATATTCTTCCGTTTATATTGTCTGTGCTCCAGTGAGATGAATCTGACCATGAATATTGTTTATCATTTTGTTAAAAGCACAACATTCTCACTGTTTCTTTGTTGTCAGAACTATGAATGGTTTCAGTAGTCAGTAGTTTTAATAGTTAAGTTGTTCTACATTTACATTTATTCATTTAGCAGAGGCTTTTATCCAAAGCGACTTACAACTGAGATTAATAGAAGCAGTGAAACTAAGAGTAGGACAACAATATGCAAGTGCTATGACCCTTCCCAGTGTAGTCTAACACAGTATAAATATTTTTTTATTTTGTTTTTTATAAATGGATATAGAACAGAATAGAAGAGAAAGTGTTAGTATTTATGGATCAAGTGTTGCTGAAAAATATAGTAACAGTATTCAGCCGTTTCTTGAGAATAGCCCTAACCCAGTCCAGGTGAAGGTCAGAGAAACAGATTCTGTGCCTCTTTGAGATGATGCACCACAAGACGACGTTCACTTGCAGAGCGCAAGTTTCTGGAGGGCACGTACGTCTGGAGTAATGAGTTTAGGTAGGAGGGAGCAGAGCCAGTGGTCGTTCTGTAGGCAAACGTCAGCGACTTAAATTTGATGCGAGCAGCTGTTGGCAACCAGTGCAGTTTTGTGAGGAGAGTGACGTGAGTCTCTTCGGCTCGATAAACACACTCTGGCTGCAGCATCTGGATCAGTTGCAGAGGTTTGAATGATGCTGGAAGGAGAGAGCATTACAATAGTCCAGTCTGGATAGAACAAGTGCTTGGAGAAGGAGTTGTGTAGCTCCGATAGGAAGGGCCTGATCCTCCTGATGTTGTGTAAGGCAAATCTGCTGGACTGGCAGTTCTAGAAATGTGGTCTGTGAAGCTCAACTGATCATCAATCACAACTCCAAGGTTCCTGGCTGTCCTGGATGGAGTTATGGATGATGAACCTACAGCTGAATGGAGAAGTTGTGGTGTAGTGTTGGGTTGGCCGAGACCACGAGCAGTTCTGTCTTCACAAGGTTGAGTTGAAGGTGATGGTCCTTCATCCAGCCAGAAATGTCTCAGGCTAAGATGCGAGCAGCTTGTGTCGGATCATCCGAAATGAGAGGTAGAGTTGTGTGTCATCAGTGTAGCAGTGATAGGAAAAGCCATGTTTCTGAGTGACAGATCCCAGTGATGGCATGTAGATGGAGAAGAGAAGCGGTCCCAGAACTGAGCCCTGAGGCACTCCAGTAGCTAGATGATAACAGTGATGGGAAAAACCATGTTTCTGAATGACAGATCCTAGTGATGACATGTAGATGTAGAAGAGAAGCGGTCACAGAACTGAGCCCTGAGGCACTCCAGTAGCTAGATGATAACAGTGATGGGAAAAACCATGTTTCTGAATGACACATACTAGAGATGACATGTAGATGGAGAAGAGAAGCAGTCTCAGCACTGAGCCCTGAGGCACTCCAGTAGCTAGATGATAACAGTGATGGGAAAAACCATGTTTCTGAATGACAGATCCTAGTGATGACATGTAGATGTAGAAGAGAAGCGGTCCCAGCACTGAGCCCTGAGGCACTCCAGTAGCTAGATGATAACAGTGATGGGATAAACCATGTTTCTGAATGACAGATCCTAGTGATGACATGTAGATGTAGGAGAGAAGCGGTCCCAGCACTGAGCCCTGAGGCACTCCAGTAGCTAGATGATAGTAGTGATGGGAAAAGCCATGTTTCTGAGTGACAGATCCCAGTGATCACATGTAGATGGAGAAGGTAAGCGGTCCCAGCACTGAGCCCTGAGACACTCCAGTAGCTAGATGATAGTAGTGATGGGAAAGCCATGTTTCTGAATGACAGATCCCAGTGATCAGATGTAGAAGAGAAGCAGTCCCAGCACTGAGCCATGTGGCACTCCAGTAGCTAGATGATAGTAGTGATGGGAAAAGCCATGTTTCTGAGTGACAGATCCCAGTGATCACATGTAGATGGAGAAGGTAAGCGGTCCCAGCAGTGAGCCCTGAGGCACTCCAGTAGCTAGATGATAGTAGTGATGGGAAAAGCCATGTTTCTGAGTGACAGATCCCAGTGATCACATGTAGATGGAGAGGAGAAGTGGTCCCAGCACTGAGCCCTGAGGCACTCCAGTAGCTAGATGATAACAGTGATGGGAAAGCCATGTTTCTGGGTGACAGATCCCAGTGATCACATGTACAGTGATGAAAATAAGTATTTGAACACCCTGCTATTTTGCAAGTTCTCCCACTTAGAAATCATGGAGGGGTCTGAAATTGTCATTCTAGGTGCATGTCCACTGTGAGAGACATAATCAAAAAAAAAAAAAAAACAGAAACCACAATGTATGATTTTTTAAACTATTTATTTATATGATACAGCTGCAAATAAGTCTTTGAACACCTGAGAAAATCAATGTTAATTTTTGGTACAGTAGCCTTTGTTTGCAATTACAGAGGTCAAACGTTTCCTGTAGTTTTTCACCAGATTTTGACCCACTCCTCCACACAGATTTTCTCTAGATCAGTCAGGTTTCTGGGCTGTCGCTGAGAAACACAGAGTTTCAAGTCAAGTCATCTTCATTTATATAGCGCTTTTAACAATGGATTGTTCCAAAGCAGCTTTACAGAGATAAACATATAATTTAAGGTAACTGAGATTGTTTTGGCTTTATAGCGGTTCTTGAATAATGTTATTTCCAGCTAAAACAGTTTGAGCTCCCTCCAAAGATTCTCTATTGGGTTTAGGTCTGGAGACAGGAACCAAACAGGTGCATCTAATTTAGGATAATAAATGGAGTGGAGGTGGACATTTTAAAGGCAAACTAACAGGTCTTTGAGGGTCAGAATTCTAACTGATAGACAGGTGTTCAAATACTTATTTGCAGCTGTATCATACAAATAAATAGTTAAAAAATCATATATTATAATTTCTGGATATTTTTTTTAGATTATGTCTCTCACAGTGGACATGCACCTACGATGACAATTTCAGACCCCTCCATGATTTCTAAGTGGGAGAACTTGCAAAATAGCAGGGTGTTCAAATACTTATTTTCCTCACTGTAGATGGAGAAGAGAAGCGGTCCCAGCAGTGAGCCCTGAGGCACTCCAGTAGCTAGATGATAACAGTGATGGGAAAGCCATGTTTCTGAGTGACAGATCCCAGTGATCACATGTAGATGGAGAAGAGAAGCGGTACAAATCTGACGAAGATCACGCCAAAGTGGAGTTTGTCATAAAATGTCATATTTTATGAACACGTTTGTGTTTCATTGTGTTTTCAGCATAATGCCTAAAAAAACCTAAACCGTTATCGTTTAACGCATCCTCAAGACTCTGAGGCTGTAACTCTGTAACGCTTATATTGACACCAAACTCTCAAATTAAATGACTAGTGTTTCTATTTAAGATTTATAAGGCATTTCGACTAAAATTCTCTGTAATGAGTCGTTGTTGCAGTTGCTGTTATGCTGTAATGCTTTATTTAATTCTGCAGTCAGTTTTATTAGTTCGGTAGTTACTCTTATCTAATATAAAGACAAACAGGCCATAAACAGTAGCAGATGTAGAGATGTGAATGTCTCTGATAATGACTCTCTGAATCCAGAATCTGAACATGTGATTGTGTGTGTGCTGCTGTTTAAGGCCTGTTTCTGAAGGTGTGTGTGTTTAACTGGAGCTGGTGTGTGTGTGTGTGTAGGAGACGCTCGTCTGATAGTGATGGAGAACACAACTTGTCAAGTGGCGTCTTATCTTAATGAGTCTAACGAGAGCCGGCACACATCCGGCCTCCTGCCGGGACACAAATCCCTTTAGTGTGTGTGTGTGTGTGTGTGTGTTCTCAGGTGGGAGCTGACGGCCATGACCACGAACAGTAACATCAGTCGGCCCATATTCTCCTCTAACTGTGTGTGTGTGTCCTCAGGTGGGAGCTGACGGCCATGACCACAAACAGTAACATCAGTCGGCCCATATTCTCGTCTCACGGCTGACCCGTGGCGGCTCTTCCCGTGTGGATCCGGATCCCAGTTCTCCGTTGGTCCTGCTGTGGCGAAGGCCTTTTCCCAGTTTGATTCGCCACTGTTGAACTTCTGCGGAGAAACGGACCTTCACTCTTTTAAACCAGTCCAATTATTCATCAGTGTTACCGTGTTTTAATGAGAATCTGGAGTGAAATGAAGGTCATTTAACCTGTAATCTGTCATTTCTCTGCTTGTGTGTTCAGATTGCTGGTTTATATGCAAGACTTTCGTTACGCTCCGCTCATATCAGAGGAGACACACACCAACCTTATGTTTTCCCACAGTGCTTCTGACAATAAAACATGACTCCACAATCAAGACAGGAGAATATTCCCTCTGCATGCGTGCGTCCCTCAGGATCCGCACCGTAAAAACTCAACAAAGACATGATGTTATGAAAGATTAAATGTTTTCTCATTTGCTCAATGGCAGCGAAAGATGTTTCACTTCAGAGCAAATCGGCACGATCTAATAAACACCTCGAGGGTTTTCCAGCAAATGGGGATGAATCTGAATCTGAATCTCTTCCACAAACCCAGCGTTGAAATGACAGTGGATTTCCACACACACATCCATCAGAATGTGGACGGTTCGATTGCTCTCAGTGTTGGTATTGATAGATATGACGGTGCCAAAGCTGAAGCTCATGCTTTATTCCCGTGGGACTCTCCGGCGTCTCGTCCAGTGCCTGATGCTCCTCTGGACACTTCAGACCTTCACAAGCTCTCGAGTCCAAGCACACAGTTTTAACGGCTTCTACTCGGACTGGATTTGAAATATGTTTTATTAGAGATTTTATTGTGTTTGAATATCTGACATCAAACTGTCATAAGGAATATTGCAACCTTCCTCAACCTGATGAAAACATGAAGTCCTAAAATCAAATCAAGTGCATTTTCACACTGACGTGTAGCTGACAGACGGGAATCGGTGATGGTTTAGTGACGTGCTGCTTTAAAGAGTCATTCGGATCCATGATGGTGTTGCTAACATGCTAAAGGAGAAATGAAGGAGAGCTTGTGTGTTGTGATTGTGTAAACGCTGCGGTTCGGAGTCTTTCCCTCCGGCTGTTGATGTTTGGAAACGACACATGATTCCTCAGTGGCGGATGAATCTTTTCCACAAGTCACGACCTGATCAATGTTGTAAACGGGTTTTCAATGGAATCTTTTGAATTTCCTAAACAATAAAGTTGATGATAATTTTGCTTGTTGTCTGCTTAAATGTACAGGAATAATACAAGTGTGTCTGTATAAAAGAGCATTAATAATTAGTTCAATTTGAACAATTTTGAGATAAAGAAAACTTCTTTTTTGAAATGAACACTTATTCCTCTATAATGAAATGAAATTTTTTCTCAGATTCACTTTTTTGAAGTTTGCAAGGAGATGATAACGTTTTTCTAAATTTTCACACAACTTACACCTTAGATCCTGTTTCAGAGTGTGTGTTCTGGAGCTCAAACACTGCTGTGTGCGGATGAATGGCCAGAACACATTAAAGTTTCTGTCTTCAGTAGAGCGGTGTCGTGTTAGCGGCCCCTGAGTTAATCACTAATGATCTTTACAACGGAAGTGACTCAATCAAAACTAACTTTATCTGGACAATAACTTTATTCTAGAGCTGCTGTAAAGCCTAAACAACCTCTGTTACTGTAATCTCCTGTTATCACTGTAGAGCTGCTGTGAAACCATCTCTACTGTTACAGCGCTGTATAAATGAAGGAGACTTGACTTTATTAATCCACAGTTTTAGTTTGGCCTTTTTGCAGGATCATTCTGACAGTTTCTCTCAGGACAGATCCATTCCTCCGTCGGATGTCCAGCACAGGCTCGTCTTCATGTCAGCGGCCCATCATGATCAGGGTAAGGCTCTCAGTGACGTGTCTCTGCTCTCTCGTTCCAAGCATGATTGATTTGGCCGATCTCTCGGTGGACGTGACCTTAATGGGCTTCTATTGAGCAGAGGTTGTGAAAGCTAAAGGTTAACAGCGTGAGGAACTGTGATCGGACGAAACACACCTGTTGGCCTCCTCGTTTTCACAGGAACCCTTAAACTTGTGCTTCAGCTCGACGCTAATGGCCACGGGTCGTCTGAGCTCAATCTCTCTCTGGGGACGAGCTTCTCCAGACCCAAACACAGCATTAAACTCATGTCGTGTCAGTAAAGCTGATGTCGTGTCATGAGCTCGGGTTGTTTTGACCTGAGAGCTCGATGGAGGCCAACGCTCTTCAGATCCTACCACTGTCGGATCATTACCCCGGTATGATCACTCAATCTTTCCATGTATCGTAGCATAGAAATCTGGTTTTCTTTCATTCGAGATTCGTCTAACCCTAAATGGAAAGGAACTTGTTATAATTGAGACGTTGACAAACACACGTAGATGAATATCTGATGTTCGACGTCACATTCGCTTCAGAACAAGTGCGTTACGTCCATTAATACTCATACACTGCGAATAAAATCATCTTCCTCAGTGTTTCTGTCTTCTTTTCCAGCACAAATATCGAAAAATCAAGATACATTTACTGGAGAAGAAGCAAAATGTTGGATGATATTAAGACTTCTAAACAAGCTCGATCAGCGCACACTAAACCCAGAGCTCGATCAGCGCTCACTAAACCCAGAGCTCGATCAGCGCACACTAAACCCAGAGCTCGATCAGCGCACACTAAACCCAGAGCTCGATCAGCGCACACTAAACCCAGAGCTCGATCAGCGCTCACTAAACCCAGAGCACGATCAGCGCTCACTAAACCCAGAGCTCGATCAGCGCACACTAAACCCAGAGCTCGATCAGCGCTCACTAAACCCAGAGCTCGATCAGCGCACACTAAACCCAGAGCTCGATCAGCGCTCACTAAACCCAGAGCTCGATCAGCGATCACTAAAGCCAGAGCTCGATCAGCGCTCACTAAACCCAGAGCTCGATCAGCGCACACTAAACCCAGAGCTCGATCAGCGCACACTAAACCCAGAGCTCACTAAACCCAGAGCTCGATCAGCGCACACTAAACCCAGAGCTCGATCAGCGCTCACTAAACCCAGAGCTCGATCAGCGCACACTAAACCCAGAGCACGATCAGCGCACACTAAACCCAGAGCTCGATCAGCGCTCACTAAACCCAGAGCTCGATCAGCGCTCACTAAACCCAGAGCACGATCAGCGCTCACTAAACCCAGAGCTCGATCAGCGCACACTAAACCCAGAGCTCGATCAGCGCTCACTAAACCCAGAGCTCGATCAGCGCTCACTAAACCCAGAGCACGATCAGCGCTCACTAAACCCAGAGCTCGATCAGCGCTCACTAAACCCAGAGCTCGATCAGCGCTCACTAAACCCAGAGCTCGATCAGCGCTCACTAAACCCAGAGCTCGATCAGCGCTCACTAAACCCAGAGCTCGATCAGCGCTCACTAAACCCAGAGCTCGATCAGCGCTCACTAAACCCAGAGCTCGATCAGCGCTCACTAAACCCAGAGCTTGATCAGCGCACACTAAACCCAGAGCTCACTAAACCCAGAGCTCGATCAGCGCACACTAAACCCAGAGCTCGATCAGCGCACACTAAACCCAGAGCTCGATCAGCGCTCACTAAACCCAGAGCTCGATCAGCGCTCACTAAACCCAGAGCTCGATCAGCGCACACTAAACCCAGAGCACGATCAGCGCTCACTAAACCCAGAGCTCGATCAGCGCACACTAAACCCAGAGCTCACTAAACCCAGAGCTCGATCAGCGCTCACTAAACCCAGAGCTCGATCAGCGCTCACTAAACCCAGAGCTCGATCATCGCTCACTAAATCCAGAGCTCGATCAGCGCACACTAAACCCAGAGCTCGATCAGCGCTCACTAAACCCAGAGCTCGATCATCGCACACTAAACCCAGAGCTCGATCAGCGCTCACTAAACCCAGAGCTCGATCAGCGCTCACTAAACCCAGAGCTCGATCAGCGCTCACTAAACCCAGAGCTCGATCAGCGCTCACTAAACCCAGAGCTCGATCAGCGCACACTAAACCCAGAGCTCGATCAGCGCTCACTAAACCCAGAGCTCGATCATCGCTCACTAAACCCAGAGCTCGATCAGCGCACACTAAACCCAGAGCTCGATCAGCGCTCACTAAACCCAGAGCACGATCAGCGCTCACTAAACCCAGAGCTCGATCAGCGCTCACTAAACCCAGAGCTCGATCAGCGCTCACTAAACCCAGAGCTCGATCAGCGCTCACTAAACCCAGAGCTCGATCAGCGCTCACTAAACCCAGAGCTCGATCAGCGCTCACTAAACCCAGAGCTCGATCAGCGCTCACTAAACCCAGAGCTCGATCAGCGCTCACTAAACCCAGAGCTTGATCAGCGCACACTAAACCCAGAGCTCACTAAACCCAGAGCTCGATCAGCGCACACTAAACCCAGAGCTCGATCAGCGCACACTAAACCCAGAGCTCGATCAGCGCTCACTAAACCCAGAGCTCGATCAGCGCTCACTAAACCCAGAGCTCGATCAGCGCACACTAAACCCAGAGCACGATCAGCGCTCACTAAACCCAGAGCTCGATCAGCGCACACTAAACCCAGAGCTCACTAAACCCAGAGCTCGATCAGCGCTCACTAAACCCAGAGCTCGATCAGCGCTCACTAAACCCAGAGCTCGATCATCGCTCACTAAATCCAGAGCTCGATCAGCGCACACTAAACCCAGAGCTCGATCAGCGCTCACTAAACCCAGAGCTCGATCATCGCACACTAAACCCAGAGCTCGATCAGCGCTCACTAAACCCAGAGCTCGATCAGCGCTCACTAAACCCAGAGCTCGATCAGCGCTCACTAAACCCAGAGCTCGATCAGCGCTCACTAAACCCAGAGCTCGATCAGCGCACACTAAACCCAGAGCTCGATCAGCGCTCACTAAACCCAGAGCTCGATCAGCGCTCACTAAACCCAGAGCTCGATCAGCGCACACTAAACCCAGAGCTCGATCAGCGCACACTAAACCCAGAGCTCGATCAGCGCACACTAAACCCAGAGCTCGATCAGCGCTCACTAAACCCAGAGCTCGATCATCGCTCACTAAACCCAGAGCTCGATCAGCGCTCACTAAACCCAGAGCTCGATCAGCGCTCACTAAACCCAGAGCTCGATCAGCGCTCACTAAACCCAGAGCTCACTAAACCCAGAGCTCACTAAACCCAGAGCTCACTAAACCCAGAGCTCGATCAGCGCTCACTAAACCCAGAGCTCGATCAGCGCTCACTAAACCCAGAGCTCGATCAGCGCTCACTAAACCCAGAGCTCGATCAGCGCACACTAAACCCAGAGCTCGATCAGCGCACACTAAACCCAGAGCTCGATCAGCGCACACTAAACCCAGAGCTCGATCAGCGCTCACTAAACCCAGAGCTCGATCAGCGCTCACTAAACCCAGAGCTCGATCAGCGCTCACTAAACCCAGAGCTCGATCAGCGCACACTAAACCCAGAGCTCGATCAGCGCTCACTAAACCCAGAGCTCGATCAGCGCTCACTAAACCCAGAGCTCGATCAGCGCACACTAAACCCAGGACTGCAAGACGTCTTCAGCTTCTGCTAATCTCACATTCACACACTGACTGCTGGAATACGACACACACACACACACACACTTCTGCACATATCCTCTGATTAACAGAGTCAGTCTGCAGAAAATCACCTGGTGTTTGATGGACTCAGACTTTATTAAACTTCAGTCTGTGATTCCATCCAGTCAAACATGTGATATTCTGATTTTAAAACACGTTTTCATTTGTCATGCGTGAGTTTGACGTGAAAGTCTGCTAGTGTGTGATGCCCTGTTTCAATCTCTAAACATTTACAAAGTTGGCAATTCTGTTCTGATTTCTTTAGTGCATTCCAGCCTTAACTACACACCTTGTGAATCTTTACATGACGCATGAAAGCTTTTCAAACCTGATGAAATGTATGAAATATAGTTTTTAGATAACAGTCAGAGAGGAATAACTAACACTTACTATTAATGATGTGTGTGTGTGTGTGTGTGTGTGTGTGTGTGTGTGTTTGTTGTGATGATGTCACTGGTTATTTTTACACACTCGCACTATTATTATCGGGTCACTCCTCGTGTCGTCACGGCTGAGTGTGTCTGGCTCAGGTCTCAGGTTGAGCTCGAGACTATATAAACACGAGAGACTCGCGGATCACACACACACACACACTCTCTCACACACACTCAACGCTCAGAGGTGAGGCAAGCTCTACAACCGCTCAACTAATTCCAACTCTATTTATACTAACACTGACCTGTCATCGGGTTTGCATGTGGGGTGTTTTTTTCAACATCAATGAATGAACGAGAAACCTTTTTCCTCTTTTTCACATGGGCTTTTTGATCCAGATCTCAGTGAGGATGCGCGTCGCGGGCGTCAGACGGAGCCAACGCGCGTCTAAACGCTTCAGGTCAGTCTCGTGCACGCGCACTGTTATGATGCGTTCATATTTACATCTTGATGAAATTGTGCTGCATGTAATGACGTCAGCTGTTAGTTTCCTAGCTAACAAGAATCTGTTCTAAGAAAGTTTTGAAGTAATTTCTGAATGTTCCCTGAATGCGTTTTCTTGGTTATGTGAACGTTAGAGAAAACAATAACGGAATGTTCAATTTGATCAAGTTGCAAACATTATGGGAGCGTTACTTTTGAATGTTCTCTGTAGTGAAACATTAGATGAACGTCGCACTATGTTTCAGAAAAACGTTCCATGAACGATGTCTAAATAATGTCTGTGTGCTAATATAACGTTTAGAACATTACTATGTTCTATTAACTGGAAGAACGTTTGTTCATAACATTGAAAGAACCTTGACACAATGTTCCTGTTCGCTGGGTGAGTGTTTGTTGTACTGACAACTGAGTGAGCTTTAGGGAGTGTGTGTGAGTGAGAGAGAGAATGTGTGTTTGAGAGAGATAGAGAGAGAGAAAGTGTGTGTGTGTGTGTGTGTTTGAGAGAGAGAGAGTGTGTGTGTGTGTGGGTGAGAGAGATAGAGAGAAAGTGTGTGTGTGTGTGTGTGAGAGAGAGAGAGAGAAAGAGAAAGTGTGTGTGTGTTGTGTGTGAGAGAGAGAGAGAGAGAGAGAGAGAGAGAGAGAGAAAGAGAAAGTGTGTGTCATAATTGATGGCCTGGGCTCTTCTGAGGCTCTGCATGAGAAACTGTTGGTTGCAGATGTTGTCTGACCGTGTGTGTGTGTTCTGCTGCAGGTCCACTAAAGGAGCGTCTAAAGCGCGTCGGGATCTGATCAATGCTGAGATCCGGAGCCTTCGGGAGCTTCTTCCCATCGGATCCGAGGATCAGGAGCGTCTGTCGTACCTACACTCCATGGCCCTCATCTGCACCTTCATCAGGAAGAGTGTTCTGCTCACAGGTACACACACACACACACTCACACACACTCACACACATCCTCCTTCTCAGATCTGAGTCTGAATCTCTGCTTGCTCCAGGTGTTGCTCCAGGTGTTGGTCCAGGTGTTGGTCCAGGTGTTGGTCCAGGTGTTGTTGAGGACATCAGTGGAGTGTCTGCTCTGAGCGAGAGCTTTCTTCAAGCCTTGCCTGGATTTATCGTTGCGTTGACCGAAGAGGGGAAACTGCTCTATGTGTCGGAGAACGTGGAAGAATATCTCGGCCTGTCGATGGTGAGTTTCTGCTGTTTCAGGTGCAACTGAATAATGACTCTTCTGTAGAGCTGCTTTACACATGAATCTGAATTAGTCTCATATTTGATGAAGTTTGCATCTGTTTATCACTGTGAAGCTGCTTTGAATCTCTTCTGTATGAAGCGCTGTAGAAGTGAAGCTGAGTCGACTCACACTGCA
Source organism: Tiaroga cobitis (assembly GCA_030578255.1). Lineage (NCBI taxonomy): Eukaryota > Metazoa > Chordata > Actinopteri > Cypriniformes > Leuciscidae > Tiaroga > Tiaroga cobitis. The sequence goes on from CM060603.1 coordinate 45,949,326, forward strand.
GACGCTCCACAGCAGCTTTACAGAGATTACAGGAACAGAGATACTCTAGAACTCTAACTCTAGAATAGATCATTATCTCCTCACTCTCAGTGGGTTTGTTGAGTGTGTTTAAGCGTTGTGTGTTTCACAGGTGGACGTGCTTCAGGGAGACTCGTTCTATGATATGATGGACAGTCGAGATGCAGAAGCGCTGAAGCTGGTTCTGAGAGATCCGGACGACTCCACAGGTGTGTGTGTGTGTGATCTGAGACGGGAGTGTGTGTGATCTGAGACGGGAGTGTGTGTGTGTGTGTGTGTGTGTGTGTGTGTGTGTGTGTGTGTGTCGGATCCCAGCGTTCTCCTGCATGTGTGTCCGGATCCAGATCTGATGTGCTGTGTGTGTGTCTCTCAGAGAGGAGTCTGGTGTGTGTGTGTCTCCGCATCTGATGTGCTGTGTGTGTGTGTCTCTCAGAGAGGAGTCTGGTGTGTGTGTGTCTCCGCATCTGATGTGCTGTGTGTGTGTGTCTCAGAGAGGAGTCTGGTGTGTCGAATGCGCTCCTCCAAGGCCTTCCGGCTCCGGCACGGCTGCGGCTCGACGCTGGTGAAGGGACGGTTCCTGAACTCCTGTGTGTTCGTGGCTCTCTGTTCGCCCACCGCCGACAGACTGCAGGATCTCCACACACTCCACACACTCCACACACTCCACCGGCCCGACATGAGCCTCGCTCACACCCCCTACAGGTACATCACACACACCTCATCTTCCTCCTCAATGTTTCTGTCTCGTTTTCCAGCACTAATATCTAAACATTCTTAAATCAAGACACATTTACTGGAGAAGCAGCAGAATTACTGAAAATATGAGGTCTTGTTTACTGAAAAATTAACTGAGTTTGTGTTTAAAACAAGAACAAATATCTGTCAGTGTAGTCAGAAAAATAATATTGTTTTCCCTTTGAATAAAGTTAATTTTTCTGATCACATTGGCAGACATTTGTTCTTGTTTTAAGTACAAACTCACTTTATTTTTCGGACACCAAGACATGTCATTATTAAGACAGGGTGATTGGTGTGATGTGATTGAATGATGGTTTATGTTTCCGCAGTGTCATCTTCCACCTGGGTTTCTCAGCGGAGGAGCTGATTGGTCGATCGTGGTACGGCCTCCTCCACCCTGATGACATCACGCTCGCCGCCCGCTGCCACACGACACTCCGTGAGTCACACGAACAGGAACAAACAAACACTTTTATTCTGCAAGGACGCATTAAATAGATCAAAAGTGACAGTAAAGACATTTATAATGTTACAAAAGATTCTGTTTAAAATAAATGCTGTTCTTTTCAACTTTCTGTTCATCAAAGAATCCTGAAAAATAAAACATATCACTGTTTCCACAAAAATATGAATCATAATGATAATCATAAATGTTTGTTGAGCATCAGATCCTCATATTAGAGTGATTTCTGAAGGATCATGTGACACTGAAGACTGGAGTAATGATGCTAAAAAACAGCTTTGATCACAGGAATAAATTACACTTTACTGTATATTCACATAGAGAACACTGGAATAATATTTCAGTTTTTACTGCATTTTTGATCAAATAAATGAGCAGAAGAGACTCTTTCACAAACATTAAGGCCCAAACCTTTGAGCCGCTGTGACGTAATGATCAGCTGATGTTCTGCACGGATGATGTACTGACCCGATCTGGTTCTGCAGTGCGAGAGGAAGGCGACACACACACACAGATGCTGGTCCGACTGCAGCGCAGGGATCTGTCCTGGGTCTGGATCTACGCTTGTGCAACTATAGGAGCAGCCAAAGAGTCGATCTCCTGCACGAGCCACGTCATCAGGTGAACATCTTCATCTTCATCCTCATCTTCATCCTCATCTTCATCTTCATCCTTATCTTCATCCTCATCTTCATTTTCATCCTCATCTTCATCTTCATTTTCATCCTCATCTTCATCTTCATCCTCATCTTCATCTTCTCCTGCTTGCTTTACTCACACAGCATTAGTTTAGTTTAGTTTATTTGTAGAGCAAATTTAAAAACAACGTGAGTTGGCCAAAGTTGTCACGTTGTTTTTAAAAGTTCTTTCCATTAAACCAATATTACAACAGCATATTATAGCCAAAAATACAAACAACATTATTACACTGTGGAATACTTGATTTTGATTGGTCAATAGCGCCATCCAGTGGTGAGTTATTCCCAGAGAACAGCCGCTGAACACAGAAACACAGGCTCATCCGGGTCACTGAAGTCAGCAGCGCTATACACACGCTAGGAACGTTATTTCTTCGTGGAAGTTTTGCTTTGGTGAGCTAATAAAATATTAAAACTCAGTAAAATCAATATTTTGTGTACAGTTATTTAATTATGCCATCCAGTATCGTGGACTCGCTCTTGTTTCATACAAATGCAGCGGTGGCCATTTTGTGACTATTGTTTTGTACACTGTTGGATTATGAGAAACAAACGGGTACGATTATAAAACAGTTTAATCTGAAATCAATATCTCTGATCTCCATAATTATTTATGTAGTGAAATGCTGTGTAATAAGTGTTATGACTGTATACCGTATCTCTTAAATGTCCGTCTAGTTTGATCTTGCCGCTGAAACTGCAAAATGTGGAAAAAGTGAAGCACTGTGAATACATTTCAGATGCACTATACACTCCACTACTAGCTCAACCATAAGCCTGGACAAGTACTAAATACGCCCTCAACCGTGATTTAGAAGCACCCAATGTATCTGAATAATGTTGTTAGTACAACATCTAATATCCGAAGACAGGTTCTTCCAGAGGCGGGTGCAGCAACTGTAAGGCACGACCCCCTGTGGACTTTAGCTGAGATTTAGGGATCTTTAAAAGGGATGTTTGAGATGAACAATATATATATAAATAAAAATTCTGTACCATCCATAGTTTAATTTCTCTCAAGCAATTCATCAAAGAATTTAATGCAGTACCATCATCTACCTTCAATGGAAGATATAGTTGAGAATCATCTGCATGACAATGATACGCAACATTATATTTTTGACAAATAAAGCTGAGTGGTAACCTGTACAAAGAAAACAATATAGGCCCCAGAATTGAGCCCTGTGGAACCCCACAAGGACTGATTACAGAATCTGAGGAATGATTACCCAATTGTACTACAGAGCTTCTATCCTGTAAGAAGAAATGTGAAAGATGAGATGTGTGTGTGTCTCAGTAACTCATGGTCTTCCGTCTGCAGTGAAACGGAGGCCATCTATCTCAAACACAAGCTGTACGGCAGCACTCCGGTGTCTCCGGATCCGACGGCAGGAGAGATGCGGATCAAGACTGGGAGCAGCTCAGAGACCGGCTTCTTCCCCACGCCGCCCTACAGCCCCACTTCCTGCCACTCCTCCGACTTCCTGTCTGACGACTTCCTGTCCTCCGGCCTCAGTGCTTTGGAGCAGCTGGTGAGCGACTCGTGCTTCTGCCCGCTAGCGTTCCCTGCGTCTCATCCTTACAGCGCCACCGCTCCTGCCGTGTGTGTGCCGGACTCTCACCGGGTGCCCGTGTGTGTGCCGGACTCTCACCGGGTGCCCGTGTGTGTGCCGGACTCTCACCGGGTGCCCGTTTGTGTGCCGGACTCTCACCGGGTGCCCGTGTGTGTGCCGGATTCTCACAGAGTGCCCGTGTGTGTGCCGGACTCTCACCGGGTGCCCGTGTGTGTGCCGGACTCTCACCGGGTGCCCGTGTGTGTGCCGGACTCTCACCGGGTGCCCGTGTGTGTGCCGGACTCTCACCGGGTGCCCGTGTGTGTGCCGGATTCTCACAGAGTGCCCGTGTGTGTGCCGGACTCTCACCGGGTGCCCGTGTGTGTGCCGGACTCTCACCGGGTGCCCGTGTGTGTGCCGGACTCTCACCGGTTGCCCGTGTGTGTGCCGGACTCTCACCGGGTGCCCGTGTGTGTGCCGGTGCTGGACACGAGCGAGATCCCGGGGGACTTCCTGTTTGGGCCGGATCTGACACCGGAGCCCTCGCCCTCTGCGGACACACACACACACTTCCTCTACGGCCCGCCGGACTCCGGCACACTGGACACACATACACACTCGCTGGCCCATCAGATCCGCTCGCTGGACACACACTGGCCACTGCTGGACGAGACAGTGATCGACGGGATCCTGCGGGATCTGGACGCGATCAGACCCTCGGGGTGTGTGTGTGACGGGCTTGTGATCAGACACTCGGGATGTGTGTGTGACGGGCTTGCGGTCAGACACTTGGGGTGTGTGTGTGACGGCCCCTCGCAGCTCCAGCAGTGCCTGTACGCCGCCATACAGTAGATCTGGTCATGTGACGCTTACGGATGAATACTCACGGATGAATACTCACAACTGAAGTCCGTGACTTAATCTAGTAACCCAGTATGGCATATTGCCATGGCAACCAGTGGCTGGTTTCCGTGGAGATTTGATGAGGTGTTGGTGAGATCAGGTTTCACGTCATTTCTCAAGAATAATTTATAAAGCTGCAGTGTTTTATGTGAATTGTTTTAAGTCTTAACATTTACCACTACACTGCAAATGATTTGAAAAATATGCTGATGGGGTCATTAAAGTAATCTTGATTTCGAAGTTTACTATTCTGGCTCCATTGGCAGATATTTGTTCTTATTTTAAACAGTTTTTCAAGACTTAATATCTTCAGTCATTCTGCTTTTCCGGTAAATGTATCTTGATTTAAGGGTGTTTAGATATTGTTCTTGTAACGATTCAATAATAAGCTGCTCTGAACTGAATCTACCTCATCAAATCACTGTATTTATTTTCTGTACTTTACAGAAATCTCACTCCACGAATGAATGTAAAGCTTCTCTCGCCGTCTGTCAGAATAATCTATAATGTTTAGAGCTTATTTATATATTCTTGCTCTGTTTCTATTTTAGTATGTAATGTCAATAAAGTTAAGAGAAGTAAAACTGTGGTCTGTTTAGTCATAATAAGTGACACAATCCTCACCCTGATCTCTCATTAAGATCCTGTTTAATATATACACTGTGTATATACACGCAAAATCAGGATGTTTATAATATCTTCATGTCTTATAGTTGCATTTGTCAGGTTAGAGCTGGACAATAATAGTTACATTTTGCAACAAAATAAAAACTCCTGTGTGGTCATAGCAGGCAGTGCCTCCATCCCCACATCTCCATCCCCACATCTCCATCCCCACATCCCCATACCCCCATCCCCTCCATCCCCACATCCCCATCCTCTCTATCCCCACATCCCCTCCATCCCCATTCCCCACATCCCCATTCCCTCCATCCCCACATCCCCATTCCCTCCATCCCCACATCCCCATCTCCCCACATCCCCATCCCCCCATCCCCTCCATCCCCACATCCACATCTCCATCCCCTCCATCCCACATCTCCATCCCCACATCCCCATCCCCTCCATCCCCACATCCCCATCCCCTCCATCCCCACATCCCCATCCCCTCCATCCCCACATCTCCATCCCCACATCCCCATCCCCTCCATCCCCACATCCCCATCCTCTCTATCCCCACATCCCCTCCATCCCCATTCCCTCCATCCCCACATCCCCATCTCCCCACATCCCCATCCCCTACCCCCCATCCCCTCCATCCCCACATCCCCATCCCCACATCCACATCCCCATCCCCTCCATCCCACATCCCCATCCCCATTCCCTCCATCCCCACATCCACATCCCCTCCATCCCTACATCCCCATCCCCTCCATCCCTACATCCACATCCCCATCCCCTCCATCCCCTCCATCCCCACCCCCATCCCCTCCATCCCCATTCCCTCCATCCCCATCCCCTCCATGCCCACATCCCCACATCCCTATCCCCACATCCCCATCCCCTCCATCCCCACATCCACATCCCCACCCCCTCCATCCCTACATCCCCATCCCCTCCATCCCACATCCCCATCCCCACATCCCCATCCCCACATCCCCATCCCCTCCATCCCCGTCCCCTCCATCCCCGTCCCCTCCATCCACTCCATCCCCATTACATGATAGAAAGTATAAGGCCTTCAAAAGCCGTACAGCAAACCCATCTAATCTGGTGCCTATTACAGGGGACAAAAAGTAAGACTGTTAAATTAGCACTTTTAAACATCCGCTCACTTAAAAATAAATCACTTCTAGTCAACGACTTAATAACCACATACAAACTGGATTTTATGTTTCTAAATGAAACTTGGCTAGAAGACAGCTGCAGTGCAACAGTCCTCCATGAAACATCCCCTCCTAACTTTATTTTTTTGAGTGTCTGCAGAGCGGGTAAGAGAGGCGGGGGTGTGTCTATAAATGTAAGCAAATATCATTTTGGAATTACCCGTCTTTCGAATATCTGGGTATTGTGTTAAAAGGTGCTCCATGTATTTTACTTACCATTATTTACAGGCCTCCAAAATACTCTCCAGCCTTTGCTCAGAGTTTGACTGTTTTACCATTGCTGGAGATTTTAACATTCACATAGATAATGCAGAAACCAATATGGCAAAAGAAATAAAAACTGTTTTAAAAACTTTTGATCTGACTCAGCATGTACTTGGTCCCACACACAATCGTGGACACACTCTAGATTTACTCATCAGTAAGGGTCTAAACATCTCATCGATTGTTATTAAGGATGTAGCACTGTCTGATCATTTCTGTATTTTCTTTGATATATTGAATGAGAACACTAGTGTACTATTTATGATGGCTATATCTTTAATGCCAAGCATATCTGCTGACTCTGTTGATTTTCTCCTTGATTTTTTTTAACTCAAAAGTTAAAAGTGTAATTGATGATATTGCTCCTGTGAAAGTCAGGAAGAAGAGTGGTAGACAAAAAGCATCTTGGAGAAACTCAACAGCTGTGCAAAATATGAAAAGACAATGCAGAAAAGCAGTCCATTATAACATCTACAAAGACAGCATCCATGCTTTCAATATGGAACTATGCAAAGCTAGACAGACTTTCTTCTCGAATATTATAAACAGCAACTTAAACAACACACGCACTCTTTTCGCTACTGTAGAGAGACTGACAAACCCCCCAAGCCAGATTCCCAGTGAAATGCTCTCAGACGGCAAGTGCAGTGAGTTTGCTTCTTTCTTCTCTGAGAAAATCAATAATATCAGAAAGGTGATCAGCACATCCTTGAGCCGGACTGGGGTCAGACAGATCAGACCACAACCTGAGAAAGTAGTTACTATGTCTGTTTTTGAAGAAATTGATGGCAAAATTTTGAAAGAAACTATACAGCACCTTAAAACATCCACCTGCGTCCTTGACACACGTCCCACATCTTTCTTCAAAAGTGTGTTAAACAGCTTAGAAGCAGATCTTGGTAAATGCCTCACTTCTCTCTGGGAGTTTTCCAAACTCCCTGAAAACTGCAGTTGTCAACCCCCTCCTGAAAAAGAGCAATCTGGATAAGACCACATTAAACAACTATAGACCGATCTCAAATCTTCCTTTCATAGGCAAGATCATTGAAAAAGTTGTCTTCAATCAGCTGAACAAATTCTGAAGCTGGAATGGATACTTTGACAATTTTCAATCTGGTTTCCGACCGCATCACAGCACAGAGACAGCGCTCATAAAGATAATAAACGATATTCGCTTAAATACTGATACAGGCAAATTATCAGTACTGGTACTACTCGACCTCAGTGCTGTATTTGACACTGTCGATCACGACATACTTCTTGACAGGCTGGAAAACTGGGTGGGGCTTTCTGGGATAGTCCTAAAATGGTTCAGGTCATACTTAGAAGGGAGAGGTTATTATGTGAGTATAGGAGACCATAAGTCTGAGTGGACATCCATGACATGCGGAGTCCCTCAAGGCTCAATTCTTGCACCACTCCTGTTCAACCTGTATATGCTCCCAATGAGCCAAATAATGAGAAAGAACCGACTCTCTTACCACAGATATGCAGACGACACACAGCTCTACTTAGCCCTATCGCCTAACAACTACAGACTCCCAGTGCCAATGCATTGATGAAGTCAACAGTTGGATGTGCCAAAACTTTCTTCAGTTAAACAAAGACAAAACTGAAGTCATTGCGTTTGGAAACAAAGAGGAATTTCTCAAGGTGAACGCATACCTTGACGCTAGGGGTCTAACAACTAAAAATCAAGTCAGGAATCTTGGTGTGTCTCTAGAGTCAGACCTTAGTTTCAGTAGTCATGTCAAAGCAATAACTAAATCAGCATATTATCATCTGAAAAATATTGCAAAAATTAGATGTTTTGTCTCCAGTCAAGACTTAGAGAAACTTGTGCATGCTTTTATCACCAGTAGGGTGGATTATTGTAATGGACTCCTCACTGGCCTTCCTAAAAACACCATAAGACAGTTGCAGCTCATACAGAACGCTGAGCAGAACCAGAACACATGAACACAACACACCAGTCCTCGGGTCTTTACACTGGCTCCCAGTTACATTTAGGATTGATTTTAAAGTATTATTACTGGTTTATACTTTAAATCATTCAATGGGCTAGGACCTCAATACATTGCAGATATGCTCACTGAATATGAACCCAACAGATCATTCAGATCATTAGGATCACATCAGCTAGAAATACCAAGGGTTCAATCTAAGCACGGAGAGTCTGCTTTTAGCTATTATGCTGGAACAGCTTCCAGAGGAGATCAGATGTGCTGGAACAGCTTCCGGAGGAGATCAGATGTGCTGGAACAGCTTCCAGAGGAGATCAGATGCGCTGGAACAGCTTCCGGAGGAGATCAGATGTGCTGGAACAGCTTCCAGAGGAGATCAGATGTGCTGGAACAGCTTCCAGAGGAGATCAGATGTGCTGGAACAGCTTCCAGAGGAGATCAGATGCGCTGGAACAGCTTCCGGAGGAGATCAGATGTGCTGGAACAGCTTCCAGAGGAGATCAGATGCGCTGGAACAGCTTCCGGAGGAGATCAGATGTGCTGGAACAGCTTCCAGAGGAGATCAGATATGCTGGAACAGCTTCCGGAGGAGATCAGATGTGCTGGAACAGCTTCCGGAGGAGATCAGATGTGCTGGAACAGCTTCCAGAGGAGATCAGATGTGCTGGAACAGCTTCCAGAGGAGATCAGATGCGCTGGAACAGCTTCCGGAGGAGATCAGATGTGCTGGAACAGCTTCCAGAGGAGATCAGATGCGCTGGAACAGCTTCCGGAGGAGATCAGATGTGCTGGAACAGCTTCCAGAGGAGATCAGATGTGCTGGAACAGCTTCCAGAGGAGATCAGATGTGCTGGAACAGCTTCCAGAGGAGATCAGATGTGCTGGAACAGCTTCCGGAGGAGATCAGATGTGCTGGAACAGTGCTGGAACAGCTTCCAGAGGAGATCAGATGTGCTGGAACAGCTTCCGGAGGAGATCAGATATGCTGGAACAGCTTCCAGAGGAGATCAGATGCGCTGGAACAGCTTCCGGAGGAGATCAGATGTTCTGGACCAGCTTCCAGAGGAGATCAGATGCGCTGGAACAGCTTCCGGAGGAGATCAGATGTGCTGGAACAGCTTCCGGAGGAGATCAGATGTGCTGGAACAGCTTCCAGAGGAGATCAGATGTGCTGGAACAGCTTCCAGAGGAGATCAGATGTGCTGGAACAGCTTTCGGAGGAGATCAGATGTGCTGGAACAGCTTCCAGAGGAGATCAGATGTGCTGGAACAGCTTCCGGAGGAGATCAGATGTGCTGGAACAGCTTCCGGAGGAGATCAGATGTGCTGGAACAGCTTCCAGAGGAGATCAGATGTGCTGGAACAGCTTCCAGAGGAGATCAGATGTGCTGGAACAGCTTTCGGAGGAGATCAGATGCGCTGGAACAGCTTCCAGAGGAGATCAGATGTGCTGGAACAGCTTTCGAAGGAGATCAGATGTGCTGGAACAGCTTTCGGAGGAGATCAGATGTGCTGGAACAGCTTTCGGAGGAGATCAGATGTGCTGGAACAGCTTTCGGAGGAGATCAGATGCGCTGGAACAGCTTCCAGAGGAGATCAGATGTGCTGGAACAGCTTTCGAAGGAGATCAGATGTGCTCCTACAGTCACATTCAAATCCAGATTTAAAACACTTCTGTTTAGCTGTGCATTTACTGAATGAGCACTGTGCCACTGTTCGTCCGACTGTTTGCACTGTATTTTATTTTATTTTTTATTCTAAACTGTTTTAATTATTCTTATTTCTTTTGATTATTTTAATTTCTTCTATGTAAAGCACTTTGAATTACCATTGTGTATGAAATGTGCTATATAAATAAACTTAACTTGCCTTGACTTGCCTTGCCTTTACAAAGAAAACTTTAAGTAAACTCTATACAGGATAACTTCAAGTAAATAATACTGCATTGCACATAAAACAGAAATAGGCTGAGAATAATAATACAAATAATACAATAATATTAATAATACAAATTGACAGTATTGACAGCATATTAAATTGGCTCTTACAGATGCACTATGATGGACTTCAAAACATTAACAGCCATTCACTGCCGTTATAAAGCTGGGAAGAGCCAGGACATTGTTAATATAACTCTGATTGTGTTCGTCTGAAAGAAGGATGTCTTGAGGGTGAGTAAATAATGGGGTAATTTTCATTTTTGGGTGAATTAACCCTTTAACACTACACTTCCCTATAACATAATTTATATATTCTTTTAAACAGAACACCCAAAATATTTTTTCAATTACAATTACTATAATTATGATCAATTATGATCATATGTGAATCCGTTGCATGTAGATGAGATTAGATAGAACTGTATTGTACACTCTATAGAACTTTATTGTATACTGAATAGAACTGTATTGTACACTGTATAGAACTGTATTGTACACTGTATAAAACTGTATAGAACTATATTGTACACTGTATAGAACTGTATTGTACACTGTATAGAACTATATTGTACACTGTATAGAACTGTATTGTACACTGTATAGAACTGTATTGTACACTGTATAGAACTGTATTGTACACTGTATAGAACTGTATTGTACACTGTATAGAACTGTATTGTACACTGTATAGATCTGTACTGTATACTGTATAGAACTGTATTGTACACTGTATAGAACTGTATTGTACACTGTATAGAACTGTATTGTACACTGTATAGATCTGTACTGTATACTGTATAGAACTGTATTGATCCCACATCTGTATGTCACGGACCTCCGAAGCTTTGTTTGGTCACGTGCTTTTCTTCTTTGCGGTGATTTGTTAGATATGTTGGAGAAAACAAGTGTGACCACCAGAGGTCACTAATGCGCATTGTGTTAAAAACTTTGAGTAATTAGTCTTTTTCGGCTCAGTTTGATGAAAGTCTCTAATGCTTGAGAAAGCCTAGGTGTCCCGTCACTAGCTAAAGGTACTTGAATCTGGCCTTGCACAACAGTGTTATAGGGACATCTTGTGGACGACACAATACACTGCCTTACATATACACGCAAAATCATGATGTTTATGATATCTTCATGTCTTACTCCATTTATCAGGTTAGAGCTGGAGGTTATAATGACATTTTGCAAAAAAAAAAAAAATAATCAGGCAGAGAATTGCCACATAGTAGGCTAGCCTATATATATAGTGTAGTTTTCCCCAAGTTGTGTTTAGTTGATCTGAATAATGAGCTTCTGTTGAGCTGCTTTATAATTGATGAACTTTCCAACATTAATGTTGCATCTCTGTCTTAATCAAATAAACACACCGACATACTCTTTTGATTCTCCACCGTCCTTTTCTTTACTCTTCTTTTCTGCATGTTTTACACACCTTTTCTTTTCCAGGCCACAGCGCCTTCTAGTGACAACCCCTTGAAACAACGCCAGTAATACTGATACATTACATCCCCCCTTTTCTTGGATATAAAACCACATCACTTAACTGAACAAGTTTAGGACTAATTCTATATTAACTCACTGAACATATCTTGAACCCCCTGTTTTTTTTGTTTTGTTTTTTAACAATTCTCAAAATATTTATATACTTTACTTGCCATTTTCCCAGGTGTCTGGGATTCGAACAAACACTCTAACATCTATGGCATTTACCTTTTAGTCTATGACATAATCAGACAACCTCTCAGGCAATCGTTGGGTCCTTTGGGGTCTATCATGTTTTGGTGTATTTGGGAAATCAGCCTTAGGATCATTAGGATTTTGATCATGAGAACTAGCATCAGGACAATAGCTGTTTGTGCTCTGATCTGTCTGTTCACGTTCAGTTCCCACCTCAGCTGTTTTGTTGGTGTTGAATCTTTTAACATGAGTGGTGTTTCGCGTGTATCTCGCCCCAGTTGGCGATTCCACAGTCACCTGATTTCCAGTTCTGCTCACGACCTGATGTGGAATTGGGTTGAATGGAGTTGTGAATTTATCCATCTTTTCTTGTTGCACAAGCACTGTGTCACCGACATTTACTTTTGAGTACTGTGCCCCTCGACGTTCATCTGCATACTTCTTTGCTTTTGCTTTTTGTTCTGCATCCCTATCGCATACTTGCTGATCTTTGCATGCCTCTGAAAGGTTGGGCAACTTTCCTCGAATCTTTCTGTTAAAAAGCAACTCGGCTGGGCTTTTTGCTGTTGTGGTATGTTCTATACTCCTATACACAGTGACATATTTCCTCAGCTCTTTTTTCCAATCAAGTCCCTCAGCCTGTGCAATTCGAATTCTTTTCATTAAAGAGGAGTTTTGGCGTTCCACCTCCCCGTTAGCCTGAGCCCATTTGGGAGTAGTTTTCACATGTTCAATGCCATTGTTCTCACAAAACGCACCAAACTGTTCAGATTTGAACTGAGGTCCTTGATCTGACCGACATGTCACAGGTAAGCCGTGTCTACTAAATATAGACTCCAGGCTGTCTATAATTTTTTCTGATACTGTTGACATCAACACATCATATTCGTAGTAGCGACTATAATAATCCACCACGACAAGTATGGAGTGACCAGTTGGGAGTGGTCCTAACAGATCTATGGCCACATCCTGCCAGGGTCCATCTGGTAGTGGCGTTGGTCTTAGTGGTTCAGGTGCATCCGGCCTGGATACCACCTGGCACCCGTGACATGATTTACAGTACTTTTCTGCGGCTTTATCCATACCCGGCCACCACACTTTAGACCGGAGATGTTGTTTAGTGCCCACAATTCCTAAATGTCCTTCGTGCGCTAGTGCTAATGCCCTGAGTTGTAACGCTTTTGGCATCACTATCCGTGTTCCACGGAGGACCAAATGGCCAATACAGCACAACTCGTTGGCTATTGGAGCATATGCTTTACAGTTCTCAAAATGTCCACTGTTAACTGCAAAACGCACCTCTTTCAACTCCATGTCGCTCTCAGAGGCCCTCTCGACTTCTCTAGTGGTTAAAGCATTAGGAGTTGCACTCACTGCAATAAATCTAACATATTCCTCTGAATTGTGGATGTGTCTCTCAGTTTTTGCTGCTTCCCCCAGTAGTCTTGACAGCGAATCAGCAATGTTCTGGCTGCCCGGTAAGTACGTGACCCTGAAATTGTATGGCTGTAGTCGGAGTACCCATCGTTCTATACGTGCACAGGGTTTAGAGCGGGCGCTGTATATGGCCTCTAGCGGTTTGTGGTCTGTGACCAGCTCAAATTCTCGGCCATAAATGTAAGCATGTAGTCTCTCACATGCCCACACGAGAGCCAGTGCCTCCTTTTCTGTCTGTGAATATCTACGTTCACAGTCCGTTAAGCAGCAACTCACATAGCATATTGGCACTGTCTCCCCTTTTTGGATCTGAACTAAGACAGCTCCCAGCCCCACTGGGCTCGCATCCGCGATCACTTTGGTTGGTGCACATTTATCAAAATAGGCTAGCGTGCCTGCTCTGGCCAGTTCTTCTTTTAGCGCCTTGAACGATTGTCTTTGTTCTGGCCCAAACTCAAAGTATGTCCCTTTTTTGGTCAAGCGTCTTAGTGGCTCAGACAAGGTTGCAAACTGCGGGATGAATCTGCTGCTGTAGCCAACCAGACCTAGGAAACTCCTAACCTCTGAAGACGTCTTTGGTTCTCTTGCCTCCCTTACAGCTCGCACTCTCTCCTCTGTCGGACCGATTCCTTTCTCTGACAAAAGAATTCCCATGAATATCAGTTTGCCCATGTTGAACTGGCACTTCTCAGAGTTTAATGTCAATCCTCGTTCGCTCAGCCTTTTAATTACTGCATGTAAACGTTGATCGTGCGTTTCTTGGTCACAAGCATGAACAATGACATCATCTGAGATATTTTCTACACCCTCGATTCCTGCCAAGGCTTTGGCAATCTCGTGTTGATACTGTTCGCTGGCGGAGGATACACCAAAGATAAGCCTTTTATAACGATATACGCCATTATGCACCGCAAATGTAGTGATCTCTCTTGATTCAGGGCTGAGCTCCAGCTGGTGGTAACCCCACTTTAAATCCAGCTTGCTGAATATAGTTGAGCCATTAACGCCTTGAAGAATTTCATCCACTGTCGGAATGGGGTAACGTTCCCTCACTATAGCACGGTTAGCCTGCCTCATGTCCAGACACAATCTTATCTCTGAGTTGGCCTTTGGCACAATGACAACAGGGTTCACCCATGGTGTGGGACCGCTGACGGGTTCAATGATGTCCATGTCCATTAGCTCCTTTATTCTCTGCTCTACTGCTCTTCTGAGATTAAATGGAATGCGTCTGAGTGGCTGTGCTACTGGCTTTACACTCTGGTCTATGTGTAAGGTAACTTGGTTGGTGTTTAACTTACCAACCCCACTGAACACTTCTGGATATTTTTGTTGCAGTGCTTGCTTTATTCCCATCACAGCAGAGATGTCAGTGCCTATTTTCAATACTCCCAGCTTAATAGCAGTCTCTCTTCCCAAAAGTGGTTCTCCTTTCCCTCTTATCACAATGAATTCAGCCTGCTCCGTTTTATTGGATATGTTCACCTCACATGTGAATGCACCCTTGACTTTTAGAGGTTGGTTGGAAGAGTATGTGTAGAGCTTTCTTTCAGCTTCAGGTACATATGACTTGCATTTAATTTTACTCTGTTTGAGATCCTCCCAGGTATCTTCATCAATTACATTATTTGTGGCACCTGAGTCGATTAACAGTGTTAGTTTTACTCCGCCCACAAGGAAAGTCAACCTCTCTGACATAGTATTCTCTTGGATAACAAATGCATAATCAGCTTCCTCCACATTATTTACACGATTTTTTCTTTGGTGTTTCGTGCGACACATCTTGGAAAAATGGTCTCTTCCGTTGCATTTATGACATACTTGACCCCGTGCAGGACATATTTGGTCTCTGGCTAGATGGTCCTTGTGTCCACATCTGTAACATTTCCTATCTACTTTTTCGTCTGTTCTCTCTGCAGGTCTGTTTCTGGTGTATCCTTTCTCGTTTTTGTCTCTTTTTTGCACAATTCGATTAACTGCACCTGTTTCAGGTTTCAATGACATCACTGACATCTGCTCTTCAATTCTCTCACACTGTGACGCTAATTCCACTGAACGAGCGAGCGTTAGATTTGGACCTTCCTCTAATAATTTCCGACGAACATAATCTGACATGCATTTGCTGAGAATAGCATCTCTTATCTGATTGTCTGTGTCTGTTTGAAACCCACAGTCTTTTGCAGCTTGCCTCAGGCGAGTAGCAAATTGTTGTATCGTCTCACCTGTTTTCTGCGTCAACATGTGAAAAGCTTGTCAGGCAAATGCTGCGTTGACTCGAGGCATGAAATAAGAATTCAAAGCGGTCACTGCAGCGTCATAGTCAGTAACCTCCCCCGTGTTTTCCAGAGTTGAAAAGACATCTTGTACATCTGGTCCCGCGAGGTGCAGCATTAAAGCTCTCCTCCGTTGTTTAGTCGCGTCCGACACCTGTGATGATGAGTTTTTTCCCATCAGCAAACAATTCGAAAGACTTCAGCCATCGCGTCCATCTCGGTCCTAGCGTGGCTGGGTCCGAAAAACAGTCAAAGTTCTGAATCCCACTTTTCTCTGTCATTTTTCCGGTTCACAACTTTAGATGTATTAATTTTTTATAGTTTATCCTCGTCGCCAGTGTTGCATCTCTGTCTTAATCAAATAAACACCGACACACTCTTTTGATTCTCCACCGTCCTTTTCTTTACTCTTCTTTTCTGCATGTTTTACACACCTTTTCTTTTCCAGGCCACAGCGCCTTCTAGTGACAACCCCTTGAAACAACGCCAGTAATACTGATACATTACATCTAACACTGTTATTTTCCTATTTATCACAGTAAAGCTGCTCTGTACGGTGGTCGAGAGAGCTCAACGCGCTGCAACTGAAGCAAACACATGCAAATAGAAAAAAACACGTGCAAATAGAAAAAAACACTTGCAAATAGAAAAAAACGCGTGCAAATAAAAAAACACATGCAAATAGAAAAAAACACCTGCAAATGAATAAAAAACATTATCATCAGTTTCACAACACGTGTGCTCCAAATACAGAAACGCGCTGCAAATAACACAGACCACAACGGAAATGTTTTCAGGGAAACCAAATAAGTGACGAACCCGGCTGGGATGTGTTTATTGCTCGTGAGCTTCCCTTTGCCTAATCCCTTCGAAGGGCAGATTGCAGAGCCCTTAAAGTGGGACTGTGGAGTGAGCAGGGCTAGTGTGCTGTTATGTAGTCGTGTTGATGAAGGAGCAACGAAAGACTACGTAATTCCTCATTATTTTCACCTGGGATGTTCCCATGACAACGCAGCACGGGGCGTCCATCAGCTGAAGAGCTGTTCTTACCACAGAAATATAATGCTGTTGACATAACAGTTGCAAATAAATGTTAATTTACAAAAAAATATCTGTGTGTCTCAACTTTAAAACTTTGGACCCTACATTACCTAACATTTCTTATGAAACTTTTCTTTATGAAAATTTAAACATAACATGAAACAATTTGTACAGTGTAACAAGAAAGATAAATATTTTTCCTTCATGTTCTTCTTCTTATCTATCTTTTTTATTTATATACTTTAGTTTTCAGCTCATTGTTCTTTTCTCATTTGTAATCTGATGACATTGAACATATTGTTAATACATTTGTTAATAAATTTTGTATATTGTATACAAGTTGTATGTCATAAAAAAATGTAATCTCTGTATGTTTTGCAAAATAAATAAACAAATAAAGTAGAAGTTTAAGTTATAAGCACCAGCCCGTCCCAGCCGGGTTCGTCACTTATTTGGTTCCCCTGGAAACATTTCCGTTGTGGTCTGTGTTATTTGCAGCGCGTTTCTGTATTTGTGTTGTGAGCTTTTGCAGCGCGTTTCTGAATTTGGGTGGTGTTGTGAGTATTTGGAACACGTGTGTTGTGAAACTGATGAAGATGTTTTCTTAATTTGCCGGTGTTTTTTCTATTTGAATACTTTTTTTTCTATTTGCACACGTTTTTTTCTATTTGCATGTGTTTTCTTTTATTTGCATGTGTTTTCTTTTATCTGCAGCGCGTTGAGCTTTCTCGGCCACCGTAGCTCTGAATGAGTCTGTACTCTATAAAGCACTGTAGAAATACAGTAACTCTACACACACCAATGAACAATAGAGCAAAATACAGGCAGCACTTTGATCAATATAAAAGCTGACAAATATCACATCAACTGGTTAATCATTATAAAATAACAAGAACAGTAAATCCTATTAAGGAAAAGCCAGTTTCTCCAGTTGTGTTGCTGTTCATGTCACACGTGCTATTACAGTGAATGTGTGTAAATGTTGTTTATATTGGCGGCCACCAGGTGGCGCGAGTGATCCGCGTCCAGCGCCTCTGACGTCACGCGGCTCTTCTTTACAGCTTTTCACAAGTGCTAAGACACATTTCTTAAAACCTTCAGTCTTTTTCTCACAACATTAAACACAAAACCCAATCTTCAAACTACATTCAGAGAAGATCTGACTCTTCTGATAAAATCAAACAATCGCCTCAAAAGCATTTAATCTGCTCAAAATCAGTGCTTTCAGATCATACACACATCAGGCAATATAATAATCACTACAGATCATTCATAGACACTACATAGAAAAATGGCGAACAGCATCCAGAGCATGAGGTTACAGAAGAAAAGTATATTGTAAACTAATTTTGTAATTGCGTAAAAAAGTAGAGTAATCACAATTTACAGTAGTAAGGTGAATATATTGAATACTGAATGCACTGCAAGTATGGTATTGTAATGAAAATTGTACAGTATCGAATGTCTGTATGGACTTGGTGGTTATTCTTGTTACTGTAATGTGGAGAATATATGTGAATATATTATATCTAATTCTAGTGTTCATTTAATTACTTATGATACAGTATAAAGTTTAAATGTAAAGTGTGTAAGATGTTTTATGTTAAATTACATTCTCTTAACCCAGTTTATTGTTCATGGACTACTATTAGTATGCCATTCATAAAAGTGTAAAAACTTTGCCTCCCTGGCACCATCTAAACATTGAGAGCGTCTGCTCAGATCTGTCAATCTCTTTCCAGCTCAGCCAATAGTGAGAGTTTGGGGTGTGGCTTCTGTGGGCGGAGCCAGAGGGTCAGTCAGTGTGTGTGAGTGTGTGTGTGTGTGTGTGTGTGTGTGTGTGTGTGTCATCATACAGCCGTTCAGACAGACAAATGTCCCAGTTTATAATGTGTCTCAACAGCCTCAGACAGTCGTGCCGGAGCAGAACCGCTGGATGGGTTTAAGCGAGACGGTCGCTCTGTTACTCATGACACGCAGGAACACAGCTGAAAGTGTTCCTGATCTGTTGGACCTGTTATTCAGATTGAGACCTTCACAAGCTCACATTTTCTCGTCTACAGTCTGTCCCAGATTTCGGAGCAGAAAAGCCGTTTCTGGTGTAAGTGGGTGAAGTAAATAGAGCCGAAATAGACGACCTCCTCCTCCGCCTCTCCTCATACTCGCGGTGATTTCAGAAACATGCTGGAATCAGCAGGACGAGGATTTACAGGGAATGCAAATAACTATATTTATATACACTAAACAGCTTTACTGGTGGGAACGGATTACCTGATGCATGAAAGACAGACACACAGTCAGACAGACAGACAGAGAGACACACACAGTTAGACAGACACACAGACAGACAGACAGATGGAGAGACAGACACACAGACACACACACAGACACACACACAGACACACACACAGACACAAAGTCAAGTCATCTTCATTTATATAGCGGTTTTAACAATGGATTGTTTCAAAGCAGCTTTACAGAGATAAACATATAATTTAAGGTAACAGATTGTTTTGGCTTTATAGCGGTTCTTGAATAATGTTATTTCCAGCTAAAGTTAACTTTGATTGATTCACCTCCATTGAAATGATCAGACTTTAAACGCGAACCAGTGATTAACGCTGACGGCGTTCACATGCTCATTCAGAATTGATTCTATAGTTATGTACTTTTGAAAATATGTGCGCAGGTTTATAATTCATACAACCCAGCCTAAACAAACTACTTGTCTTGCCTATAAATTTTGATACAGAATTTGTTTTATTTTATCACTTCGGGGTACGCGAGCCGGAATTCACAACGCTTTATCTGTAGAGTGGGAAAGGGATCCTCCATAGGGAGAGGATAGTGGACACTTCAGCACTGCATTGTCATCGGGTCCAGGCGGATCTCCTTCGTCAGATCTGGACACGGCCTGGATCCGGCAGGCTGCGGGAAAACCTCGGGATAAACAAAGACACTAATATTAGCGTAGATGCCATTCTTCTTATGATGTAGCGAGTACATCAAGATTTAAGGGAAGTGTTCCCAGTTCCGGCTGACCTAATCTATGCAGCCTAACATTGAATTATAGAAGTCTATAATGTATTATGTGTATGCTAGGTCAAAGAGATGTGTTTTTAGTCTAGCTTTGAACTGACAGAGTGTGTCTGCTTCCCGGACAATGGTAGGAAGACTGTTCCAGAGTTTTGGTGCTAAATAGGAAAAGGATCTACCGCCTGCAGTCGATTTAGATATTCTAGGTATTATCAACTGGCCGGAGTTTAGAGATCGCAATAGACGTGAAGGACTATAATACGTTAAGAGCTCGCTCAAGTACTGCGGAGCTAAACCATTTAGTGCTTTGTAAGTAATCAACAATATTTTAAAATGTATACGATGTTTAATAGGGAGCCAATGCAGTGTTGACAGAACCGGGCTAATATGGTCATATTTCCTGGTTCTGGTAAGAACTCGAGCTGCGACGTTTTGAACTAGCTGTAGTTTATTTATTAAGCGTGCAGGGCAACCACCCAGTAGAGCATTACAATAATCTAGCCTTGAGGTCATACAGACAGTCAGACAGACACACAGACAGACAGACAGATAGAGAGACAGACAGATAGAGAGACAGTCAGATAGAGAGACAGTCAGATAGAGAGACAGACAGATGGAGAGACACACACACAGTCAGACAGACACACAGACACACAGTCAGACAGACAGATAGAGAGACACACAGTCAGACAGACATATAGAGAGACACACAGTCAGACAGACAGATAGAGAGACACACAGTCAGACAGACAGATAGAGAGACACACAGTCAGACAGACAGATAGAGAGACAGACAGATGAACAGACAGACACACACACACACACACAGACAGACAGATACACAGACAGACAGACAGATAGAGGGACAGACAGACAGACAGACAGACACACACACACACACAGACAGGTCGTAATGTGCAGGACTGTCTGTGTCTGATACGGGCCGATATGATTTTAAGCCCTTGATAGTTTGACTGTGAGTGCATTATGTGGTCAGTTCCTGATATGAACACTGGCACGACTGTCGTCTGATCGACGGTCAGGGTTCAGGTCTGAAGGTTTTGTTCCAGTGGATCCAGGTTCTGCTGAAGACCCTGTTCAGTGTTGGACAGCAGAACCAAATCATGTGTAGAGTGAGTCCAGCGTATGTGGACCGATCCAGACCGAATGCCTGTTCACTGATGTCGAATAATATCAGGTGTAAAGTCTGCTTAAAATGTAAATTCACCCCGTCTATTTTAATGATTATCATTAATGCATGTTAATGATTGTATTGTGAGCGGTTCGTCCCTGAATATGTTTCATTTTTGACTATATAATTTTTAATCAAGATGTTTCCGGAGCGTCAGGCTTCTCTCTGGTGACGGAGGCAGGATTCATTAGTCATCTTAAACTTTCTTATATCCAAACACAAGCTTCATCCAGATCTGCCTCCATCCAATCAACAACTGACGCACAGAATTAAGCTCCGCCCAACATTTTGTTTTTGGATAATCAGTTTCACGCAGATGTTGGTCACAGTAAGTAAAGATGTGTCGCTTCTCCGCTTCATCATGTCCGTCACAGGGGCTGTTTCTCACTCCATGCTCCATTTCCCTCCTACAACTCTCTATTAGTTTCTGAAACAATCCTTGTGCCATATTTCATCAAATTATTATTTTTTTAACTTAATAAAACATGAAAAACGTTGCCTTTAATCAGTAATTTATTAATAATCCTATTCAACTTCCGTGAAGTCAAGGAGTTTATTATAATGGAGAATAACTTTCACACAAATACAGTCTCCAGATGAACCAGAGATCGACTCTCACAACTAATTGGATCAATTATTTGAACGTGCTCCTCCCGAACTTTGTTTATAAAACATCATCTGTGATGGACATGAATGTGTGAGAGATGAAGGATCTGTGTCCTTCATCTGCATGTGAGAAAGGGACAGTTTAGGGTATTTAATAAAAGCACAGGGAGCTGTAGGGAAAGAGGCTGGTGATGTTCACGTCTTCTCCATCATGGCTTCAGCATCCAGAGGAAGGTCAAGGCTTGTCTTGTGTCACAGTGACTTTCTCCTGTGTTTCTCCTCATGCTGTCCTGCTTTCTGTCGGATCTCAGTCTCTTCCACTCAGACTCGACCCGAGGAACTGAACATCAGCCTGGACGGCTCTGGATCGATTTCTCCCCTGCTTTTAATTGGATTCAGCCTTCAGCCCCATATTGCTGCCAAAAGCTTGTTTTGAGAGAGATGTTTTGTCCCCACTTTTATATTCTGTATTCATGCATTTGCACCTATTCAGACACAAGAGAAGCATCCACATCAGACTTACTAACAGTATCTGTGTCTCGCTGGAATAGACACAGTCCTCCACAAACTGCTGGAATAAAGCACAGGATTCCCGAGTGTGTGTGTGTGCAGCTTCAAGGTTTGTCCTCACTGTGAAAAACCATTAATCAGAAGTGTCTCTCATCTCAGTCTCAGTCTCAGTCTCAGTCTCGTCTCCACTCATCTCAATCTCAATCCAATCCAACTCAACTCAACTCAACTCAACTCAACTCAACTCGTCTTGTCTCATCTCAATCCAACTCATCTCATCTCATCTCATCTGCTCGTATCTAACCTTCTCTAGCGGCTCATATCTCACAGCAGAACTCGTACGCTGGTTCACAGATGAAGGAAAGTAATTTCGCTCGGGCTACAGATTCTGTTTGGACCAGTAAGAGCCTGATGTTATTAAACTGTCTTGCTTCGAGCAGTAAACACTCTGCTGGGATATGAGACATAATGTGACCTTCGGCTTTTCTGAGATATTGCTTAGATCTGATCTGTGTCCCATAACGGCTGATCTAGAGTCAGTCTAGAATCGTGTGATTATCCACAATGGAATCCAGACAGTTTCGACCTGATAATTGTTTTAAAATTGTTTTAAAACCCACTTGAAATTGAACACTCAGTATCACATAATTGCATCGAATGCTCAGCATTGATCCTGCAGAATCTGTAGAGATCAGCGGTTCTGCTCCACCCCGAAGATCTTTCTTAACCTGGAACGTAAAGTCCAGAGGCTTAGTAACTACTAGCTAGTTTATAACTAACTCACTTCATAACGATGATGATGATGCTGAAGTTTCACCATCTCACTACACCTCTAGCAATATTTTAGGCCAATTTAAATGTGGATACAGAAGTATTAGTGTATGCCAGTGACTGTAGTGTCGAGTGCCTTAAATAGTTCTCTACTCTCGTCTCGTTCTGCCAAGATTTACTTTCAAGCTTCATCAAAACAAAAGGAAAGCGTTATGTCCTCTACCGCAACGGAGCACAAACCTTCCTCTTGCTCTGATCCATAAATGAAACCTCTCAGGATCTGTAAACGAAAAGTACTGAACTTTCAGCTGCCTTGCCCGAAAGGATTGAGTCAGAGGAAGGTCTTCGGTCGTTTAGTGCAGTCAGCAGAAACAAGCTTGAGTTGAGCCTGAGATGCACAGCGCTGAGGTGTGTGTGTGTGTGAGAGTGCTGAGTGTTCGACACGCCAGTGTGTGTGTGTGTGTGTGTGAGAGTGCTGAGTGTTCGACACGCCAGTGTGTGTGTGTGTGTGTGTGTGAGCACTGAGGGTTCGACACGCCAGTGTGTGTGTGAGAGCACTGAGGGTTCGACAGTCGACACGCCAGTGTGTGTGTGTGTGTGTGTGTGAGAGCACTGAGGGTTCGACAGTCGACACGCCAGTGTGTGTGTGTGAGCGCTGAGGGTTCAACTCGCCAGTGTGTGTGTGTGTGTGTGTGCGCACTGAGGGTTCGAAACACCAGTGTGTGTGTGTGAGCACTGAGGGTTCGAAACACCAGTGTGTGTGTGTGAGCACTGAGGGTTCGACACGCCAGTGTGTGTGTGTGTGTGTGTGTGTGTGAGCACTGAGGGTTCGACACGCCAGTGTGTGTGTGTGCGTACTGAGGGTTCGACACGCCAGTGTGTGTGTGTGCGCACTGAGGGTTCGAAACACCAGTGTGTGTGTGTGAGCACTGAGGGTTCGACACGCCAGTGTGTGTGTGTGTGTGTGTGTGTGTAAGCACTGAGGGTTCGACACGCCAGTGTGTGTGTGTGTGTGTGTGTGTGTGAGAGCACTGAGGGTTCGACACGCCAGTGTGTGTGTGTGAGCGCTGAGGGTTCAACTCGCCAGTGTGTGTGTGTGTGTGTGTGTGTGTGTGTGTGCGCACTGAGGGTTCGAAACACCAGTGTGTGTGTGTGAGCACTGAGGGTTCGACACGCCAGTGTGTGTGTGTGTGTGAGCACTGAGGGTTCGACACGCCAGTGTGTGTGTGTGTGTGAGCACTGAGGGTTCGACACACCTGTGTGTGTGTGTGTGTGTGTGTGAGCAATGAGGGTTCGACACTCCTGTATGTGTGTGTGTGTGTGAGCACTGAGGATTTGACACGCTAGTGTGTGTGTGTGAGCACTGGGGGTTTGACACGCCAGTGTGTGTGTGTGTGTTTCCCAGAACATATCCCGGTGTTTAGAGCTCCAGCTGTCTTCGGGCCGAAGCTTCACACCGCTGGAGGATAAAGACACTTTCACATCTTCAGTGTGTGTGAGATCTGACATTCGGATGAATCTGTTAACAGTGCAGAGACTCTCTAATTGTTTAAATGTCAAATGGCCAATAAAGTGTGTGACAGACTGTCAGTTCCTGCTTGTTCATGATGTCAGCGCGATTAAACAGTGACATTCACCGATGCAACACTGTTGTTTCACGTTTTCCCACTGACTGCCATAAACAGAGACGCTTTCTCGACACTTCATAAATTCTGCTCCTTACAATTAAAACTGACATTAAGAAATCTTTGAACGATGACATTTAATCAGATCCATCATTCTTTACACACAGCGAGATCTTATTTTCTTTGTGGCTTTGTGGCGAGATCTTATTTTCTTTGTGGCTCGTGATGGAAAGGTTACTGAATCTGATTAGACTGGATGAATTATTGGTTGCATGGACTCTCGTGTTGTCAGATATATTCTAACATGTGAAATACACAATTAAAATGTCCTGATGAGAGTTTTACCACCACATCAGTTATAGAGCAGGACTAATGCAGAGTTTTCACATGCTAATGTTCTGTGCAGATCGTGGCCTGTTGTGAATGTGAAAGTTTGTAAGAAGTGATTTAAACATTGATGATCTGGGGTGCTTGTGAATGGAATAACAGCTGGAGTTGTTTGTGAATGTGTGTGTAAAGTGTGATATTCTCACGCGCTTCATCACACACAGTTTAATTATGCCAGGGTAAAGTGTGTAGCTGAAGCCACATAAGGAATGAATATTTATATTGCTGTTAAGTACTTAAATGAGTCTTATTAGACGGCTGCTATTTTATAAATATTCTACCTCTGTTGATTGCCCGGACATGTGGTTGTGTTTCCGCTTTACTCACGCGAGAGTTCCGTCGCGGAGCTCCAAGGAATCCCCGTTGACGTCAGCCTAATCAGCTGTAGGAATTACTTTTACTTCCGTTTAAAAGAGCCACAAAAGAGGCGTTCAAGAGCAGCTCCACTTTTGCTCTTTTTGGACTACCGATCAATCGCACCTCAGAGTTTCGTTGTCAGTGACTGTGGATGTTTGACTCTTCGTGGAAATACGCAATTGGATTATTTCTCCTTGGAGATCGCCTCACAGGACAGCGCTGTTCCTCTTCAAGTGCACGGACTGTTGACGGCTTACCGGTGAGCCCGATTCAACACACACACATACATTGGACTGGAACACACACCTACAGGACTTATTGTATATATTGTAAATATTGATTGGTGGTGTTTTCTATCTAATACACTTTGTGGTATCATGTCATCTTGCTTGTTCTTGTTGTTGTGAACATTGGGAACAATACTATTCAACACTTTGATAGAGGGTATCGAACGTATATTTGATGGTGTATCCTGCCTTAAATAGGCTGAGTGTTACATATTGGTGGCCCGTACAGGGATCCCTTTATTATTGTGTTGTTGTTGTTTTTTTCTCCTCTCCCACAAAATGGATGTCGGAAATACTAGTAAAGGTACAGAAGTTGTAAATACAGCCAATGACTTAGTTACTTTTGAAGATGGCCAGAATGATAAAGAAACTAACTAAGGTTCAAGAGATGCCCAGTTCTTTTGTGACTAGACGTAATCCTACTGCAGAAATAACTTCAATGCTTAGTTCATTGTACATTTCTGATGCGGAACAATCTGATGATGACGATGATGAGAGTTGTACACAAAATGTTGAGAGGGTACAATCATTACAATCAGAACTGACTCAATGTAAAGTTGATTTATTGGCCCTTGATAACAAAGTACATACCATAGAACAAGATTTCAAACAGTCAATGGACAGTACATTAAATCGGGAAACGAGTTTCAGGCAGGCCGTAGATTCTAGCTTGGCAAGGTTGGAGGATTATTTTGCAGATGCGCTGGAAAAATTAGAAAAGGCTGTGACAAATTGTTTTCTGAGGAGAGATGCGAAATGGGAAAGTCAAATGAGAAAAATGAGGCTCACTAGCACTCCCACACTCACCAGATTACAGGCCTATTCTCCAGATTCCTCCCGATT
Source organism: Tiaroga cobitis (assembly GCA_030578255.1). Taxonomy (NCBI): domain Eukaryota; kingdom Metazoa; phylum Chordata; class Actinopteri; order Cypriniformes; family Leuciscidae; genus Tiaroga; species Tiaroga cobitis. The sequence goes on from CM060603.1 coordinate 45,975,738, forward strand.
TTCCACTGTCCATCAGCCACTGACCCCAGCTCTAGTATCTAGAGAGAAAATTACCACTCATAAACCCCTCAATGATACTTATGACGTTCAACATCCTATGTATGATAGACACTCTAATGTGCTTACCTCCTCAGTAGTGGCAGGTTCATCCTCATTCTGTGCCCGAGCTCCTATCCGCATCGAGTTCCCTTCTTTTGGTGACTCCTGTGATACGGCGGAGGTGCTTAACTTTATTGAACAATGTGAGAACTTCCTGGAGATCCGGCCCCTTCCCAGTGCAGAACTCCTAGGAACCTTGAGCACGGTGCTGAAGGGACCCGCTCTGAGCTGGTGGAAAGCGGAGAAGGTCAAGGTAACGGATTGGAAATCCTTCAAAAAGGCATTCATGGCTGCTTTTCTTTCAGACGATTACCTCTCTGAAGTGGAGGAAAAGCTGAGGACAATGGTTCAGCAGCCACAACAACGCCTGAGGGACTTTGCCTATGACTACCGGGCCCTATATCTGAAATGGAAGCCAGAGATATCTGAGGAGGACTTAGTAAATCGTATACTTAACAACATCAACCCCAGGGTTGCGGGATGTATGAGGGGAACCGTCAACTCGGTTGAGCAGCTGGTGAAGGTTGGATCTATGGTGGAAAAGGACCACATGGGAGCCAAAGATTACTGGCAAAAAGTCGGCACTCAGAGCAGCAAAGAAAAGACCAACAAGAAATCTGCTGAACGTACCTTTAACAAAAACCTGGCTGGAGTAACACTAGCACAACCACATCCAGTGTCATCTCTCCTGATGGTGCCTGTCAGGGTGAATGGCAAAGAAGTGAAGGCAGTGTTAGACACAGGTAGCACTTACACTTTAATGCAAGAAAGCCTGTGGAAACAGTTAAAAGGTGAGATGCCATCAGTCGTTACTTCCAGTCCACAGAGGTTCATAATGGCGGACGGCATGATTCACCAGTCCAGAAATCTGGAAAGGATTAGGATTCAATGGCACGACCAAGAATGCAGTTTGGATACTTCTATCTTAAAAGACACTCACCTCGCATTTCCTCTTATTGCTGGTCTGGATTTCCTGAGGGACACGGGAGCAGTCCTGGAAGTGGGACGAGGCAGATATGGGTTAAGATCTGAAAAAGGAAACAACTATTACCCTTTCTTGACATCGCAGATTCCAACAGGTTCAGCTACCCCGGCTGATCAACATCTTTCTCATGTGGCTGCAAAGCTGAATTTATACTACGCATTACCATCCACTGGTAGACTTCCAGAACTCATGTCCGTTTTCCCCGAGATCATTAGGTGGGACTCTGACAATCAGGAGGAGTTGTCGAAGTTGATCTCCACTTGGCCAAGCACCACCTCCAACAACCTGGGTAGGACATCAATAGTACAACACAAAATCACATTATCTGATGACATACCCCTCAAATCCCGGGCATACAGAGTTTCTCCTCTTAAGAAACAGATCATTGAGGAGCAAGTAGATCAGATGGTGCGAGATAATATCATTGAACCTTCCTTCTCACCTTGGTCTTCACCTGTGGTACTGGTCCCCAAACCTGATGGCTCATACAGGTTTTGTGTGGATTATAGGAGGCTTAACAGTAAGACAGTGCCCGACGCGTATCCAATGCCATTGATTCACGACATCCTTGAATCCTTGGAAGGAGCCTCCTGGTTTAGCTCCTTGGATCTACGATCTGGGTACTGGCAGGTGGAGATGGACGAACAGAGTAAGGAAAAAACTGCTTTTATCTCCACCAAGGGGCTTTTTCAATTCAAGTCTATGCCGTATGGGCTCAGAAATGCTGCTGCTACCTTCCAGCGTCTGATGGAGAGAGTTCTGTCGGATTTGCAGGGAAAAATTTGTTTTGTTTATATCGACGACATCATCATCTATTCAAAGTCATTAGAACAACACAGTCAACATCTCAACATGGTTCTACATAGACTTACCCAAGCCAACTTGACCCTGAACATGAAGAAATGTCACTTCAAGCGGCAGCTCAAATTCCTCGGCCATATAGTCTCTGAGAAGGGAGTGGAGATTGACCGAGAAAAGACCAGTGCTGTTGCAGAGTTCCCTCCACCTCAAGACCTTAAGGCCTTGCAAGCTGAGAAAAATTACAGCACCTCGGAAAAAGAATGTCTGGCTGTAGTGTGGGCAGTCGAAAAGTGGAGACATTACCTAGAGGGAAGACCCTTTGACGCCTTCACTGACCATGCGGCTCTAGCATGGGCATTTAATTGTCCTAAAACCTCCTCACACCTAACTCGCTGGACACTCCGCCTGCAACAGTTTGACTTCCAGGTCCATCACAGGAAAGGCTGCCTCAACATGGGACCTGATGCTTTGTCGCGGGTCCAGGAGATGCTTGTTGGGGATACACCCTTTTGCCTATCCATATCTTCACACTATATGTCTACATTACCTCACTCTCTGGAAGAAATCACTAAAGCTCAACAGTTGGACAATAACATCACCCACCTGCAATCTAATATCCAACCTCGGTCAGTCAAAGATCAACCCATCACCTTTGAAGATCTCCAAGGGGTGTGGTACCACAAAGTTCCTTTATGCAACAAGGGAGAGAAGTATCAGTTGGTAGTACCACAAACATTAACCACTGACTTCATGCATTATTACCACGATAATCCACTTGGAGGCCATCTCGGACAGTTAAAAACTCTGCTGAAAATCCTAGACGTGGCATGGTGGCCGTCCGTTAGGAAGGACGTGTGCCAATACGTCAAAAGCTGTGAGATATGTCAGAAATATAAACCCAGCAATACTAAACCTTCTGGATTTATGCAGAGTACACCGATCACAGAACCTGGACACACGTTAGGGGTGGACTTAATGGGACCCTTCCCCAACAGTAAACGAAAAAATACTTGCCTCCTTGTCATCGTTGACTACTTCACTAAGTGGGTGGAAATGTTCCCTCTTAGAGACAGCAAGACCCAGAAAGTAGTCAAAATACTTCGGGAGGAGATATTTACAAGGTGGGGGGTACCCAAATACCTGGTGTCCGATAGGGGTCCCCAGTTCACTTCCAGCCTGCTGAGCGATCTGTGCAAAACATGGGGTTGTGTTCAGAAACTCACCACGAGTTATCACCCACAGTCAAACCTAACAGAAAGAATCAATCGTACAGTAAAAACCATGATTGCTGCATATGTGGGTCAACAACATCAAATGTGGGATGAGTGGTTACCAGAATTCCGTTATGCCATTAACACCGCCCAGCAAGAAACCACCGGAAAGACACCTACTGAGCTCATGCTGGGTAGGCAAATTCTAGGACCACTGGAACGTCTTATCCACCGACCGCCTTCACCTGATCAAGCTGCATATTCCCTGGTAGAAAGACAAAACAGCGTGATGGAAGGAGTGAGGAATAGAATGAGGATGTGCCAAGCCAAACAAGCTAGGTATTATAATTACCGTAGAAAAAATGCGCAGTTTCATACGGGTGACCTAGTTTGGATTAAAACCCATCCTCTCTCTAACTCAGCAAACAAATAAATAAGTAAGGAATAGATATTTATATTGCTGTTAAGTACTTAAATGAGTCGACGCGCACGCGCGAGAACTTAACTGGAGTAGTTGAAGGAGATCGCAATTCTCGCGCATGCGTCGTGGAAATCTCTTGAAGTCTCGTTTCAGGCCTACAAGGAAGAAAAGGAATAGTCGAATAAAGTCGGTATTTTTGTTTGTTTTTTCGCACAAAAAGTATTCTCGTCGCTTGATAAACTTATAGTTGAGCCACTGTTGCGACATGGAATATTTAAACATTTTCTTTAATGACTTTCTGGGCCGTCCGGTGTCAGTCCCTTAGGCAGCCTATGTAGCAGTCATAAACCTCTCAGATTTAATCATAAATATCTTCATTTGTGTTCCAAAGACGAACGAAGGTCTTACGGGGTTGGTACAGCATGGGGGTGAGTAATTAATGACTTAATTTTCATTTTTGGGTGAACTAACCCTTTAAGTACTGCTGTAATATTTCATGCTGCACCACGTTATCGACCAGGTAGAACAATTCTTCCATCCACCATAGATCATTTCTCAAATAGCTTATCTGATCTGTCTCAGCTGCTGCCTGAACCCAAACAAACAGATGAACTAGATGAACTAACTAGCACTATGAGCACCATTCTCTCTAGAACATTGGATATTGTTGCACCCATTAGATTAAAAAAGGTTAGAGAAAAAAGTATAGCACCATGGTACAATAATACTACGTATGTTTTAAAGAGAGAAACCCGTAATTTAGAGCGTAAATGGAAAAAAAAGAATTTAGAGGTCTTTAGAATCGCGTGGAAAGACAGTATGTCACGTTATAAAAAGGCCCTTAAAACGGCCAGGGCTGAGCACCTCAGCAAATTAATAGAAAACAACCGAAATAATCCAAGGTTTTTATTTAATACCGTGGCTAGACTAACAAATAAACAGACGTCGTCTGAACAAAATACCTCGTTACGGTTTAGTAGTAATGATTTCATGAACTTCTTCACCGAGAAAATTGAAAGCATCAGAATCAAAATCGTAAACGTTCAATCTTTACTCGCGCCTTATAATTCAGCCGCAATTATCACCCCGCAAGAACAATTACAATGCTTTACAACCATAGAACAAAAAGAGTTAAATAAACTTATCACTTCATCTAAAACAACAACGTGTTTATTAGATCCTATACCAACTGAACTACTGAAAGAAATGTTACCTATAGTGGAAGAGCCTCTTCTCAATATTATTAACTCATCTTTATCTTTAGGTCATGTTCCAAGAACGTTCAAGCTGGCTGTTATAAAACCTCTTATTAAGACACCACATTTAGATCCAAAATAACCTAGCAAATTACAGACCCATTTCGAATCTTCCATTTATGTCAAAAATATTAGAAAAAGTTGTGTCCAGTCAACTCGGCTCTTTCTTGCAAGAAAACGACATCTATGAAAAGTTTCAGTCTGGATTCAGGCCACATCATAGCACTGAAACTGCGCTTGTTAGAATCACAAATGATTTACTTTTAGCTTCGGACCAAGGCTGTATCTCAGTACTAGTTTTACTTGATCTTAGTGCTGCGTTCGACACTATAGATCACACAATACTCTTAGATCGACTACAAAATTACACTGGTGTTCAAGGACAAGCATTAAGCTGGTTCAGGTCATACTTATCTGACCGCTACCATTTCGTCTATTTAAATGGAGAAAAAATGATCATAACTTCGGCGAACTATGGAGTGCCGCAGGGATCTGTGTTAGGCCCTTTATTATTCTCAATATATATGCTGCCACTTGGTAATATTCTAAGGAAACATGGAATTAGTTTCCATTGTTATGCTGATGACACTCAAATATATATTTCATCACGGCCAGATGAATACGCTAAATTATCCAAATTGACAGATTGTGTTAAAGATATAAAAGATTGAATGACGCGTAATTTTCTTTTATTAAATCCAGACAAGACAGAGGGAATACTTATCGGTTGTAAAAACCGTCCACAAAACCTTTCACAGCACGACTTTAACATAGTAGGATGCCCTGTTACCTTATCCGCTACAGTAAAAGACCTGGGTGTTACATTAGACTGCAACCTGTCTTTTGAAAAGCATATTTCATATGTTACGAAAACAGCCTTTTTCCACCTTAGAAACATTGCTAAGCTACGTAATATGCTATCAGTCTCTGATGCAGAAAAGTTAGTTCATGCATTCATGACCTCGAGACTAGATTACTGTAATGCTTTATTAGCTGGTTGTCCTGCATCTTCAATAAACAAGCTACAGTTAGTCCAAAATGCAGCCGCTAGAGTTCTTACTAGATCAAGAAAATATGATCATATAACACCGATTTTATCATCACTTCATTGGTTACCTATAAAGTTCCGTATTAATTACAAGGTATTGCTTTTGACTTATAAAGCTCTAAATGGTCTAGCTCCAGTCTATTTAACGGATCTTCTATCGCCCACAATCCATCGCGCTCTTTAAGATCACTAAATTCGAGGCTTCTGGTCATTCCTAGGATATCCAGATCCACCAAAGGAGGCAGAGCATTTTCACATTTAGCTCCGAAGCTCTGGAATAGCCTTCCTGATATTGTTCGTTGCTCAGACTCGCTCTCCCAGTTTAAAACTAGACTGAAGACGCATCTATTTAGCCAGGCATTCATATACATTTTTTATCTTACAGTTACTGTAAATTCGGCCTCTAGTTTCATAAATGCCAGAGGAGAACTGGCCCCCGACTGAGCCTGGGTTCTCCCAAGGTTTTTTTTTCTCCATTGGGTCATCTGATGGTGTGTTAGGACACCTTTAGGTCACTGGATGGAGTTTTTCAGTTCCTTGCCACTGTTGCCTTTGGCTTGCTCAGTTGGGGATATTCAAATTAATTAACCAATCATACCATTGATCAGCTCTACCAAACTTGGATGTCTTTTTTTTCCAGTAATAAACAAACATTGTTAAGTTGTTTTGATTGATACTGTGAAGCAGCTTTGATACAATCTGTATTGTGAAAAGCGCTATATAAATATATTTGACTTGACTTGACTTGACTCTCTGAAGATCCTGGACGTCATCAGTACTGAACGCTTTAAACCGGTTCCTCGTCCGCCGAACGGCTTCAGATCCTGCAACAGCACTGATATAAACAGGCGTTTCACAGAGTTTCTCTGCGGTGGCGTAACATGAGCATGAACTCTTTCTCAAGGAGCGCATCCCTTGATTACGCCTTCACTGCTGCGTGATCATGAGATCCAGCCGAGTCGAGACCCGATAAGGACGACGAGCATGCAGATGAGCTTCCCTGAGACGGTTTCTGACGATTTGACAGAAGTTCTTTGGTTATGCAAACCGATTGTTTTAGCCGCTGTCCGGTGGCTGGTCTCAGATGATCTTGTGTCCGGGTTGCTGGTCTCAGACGATCTTGTGTCCGTGTGTCCGGGTGGCTGGTCTCAGACGATCTTGTGTCCGTGTGTCCGGGTGGCTGGTCTCTGACGATCTTGTGTCCGGGTGGCTGGTCTCAGACGATCTTGTGTCCGTGTGGCTGGTCTCAGACGATCTTGTGTCCGTGTGTCCGTGTGGCTGGTCTCTGACGATCTTGTGTCCGGGTGGCTGGTCTCTGACGATCTTGTGTCCGGGTTGCTGGTCTCAGACGATCTTGTGTCCGTGTGTCCGGGTGGCTGGTCTCAGACGATCTTGTGTCCGTGTGTCCGGGTGGCTGGTCTCAGACGATCTTGTGTCCGTGTGTCCGGGTGGCTGGTCTCTGACGATCTTGTGTCCGGGTGGCTGGTCTCTGACGATCTTGTGTCCGGGTGGCTGGTCTCAGACGATCTTGTGTCCGGGTGGCTGGCCTCAGACGATCTTGTGTCCGGGTGGCTGGCCTCAGACGATCTTGTGTCCGTGTGGCTGGTCTCAGACGATCTTGTGTCCGGGTGGCTGGTCTCTGACGATCTTGTGTCTGGGTGGCTGGTCTCAGACGATCTTTTGTCCGGGTGGCGGGTCTCAGACGATCTTGTGTCCGGGTGGCTGGTCTCAGACGATCTTGTGTCCGTGTGGCTGGTCTCTGAAGATCTTGTGTCCGGGTGGCTGGTCTCTGACGATCTTGTGTCCGGGTTGCTGGTCTCAGACGATCTTGTGTCCGTGTGTCCGGGTGGCTGGTCTCAGACGATCTTGTGTCCGTGTGTCCGGGTGGCTGGTCTCAGACGATCTTGTGTCCGGGTGGCTGGTCTCAGACGATCTTTTTTCCGGGTGGCTGGTCTCTGACGATCTTGTGTCCGTGTGGCTGGTCTCTGACGATCTTGTGTCCGGGTGGCTGGTCTCAGACGATCTTGTGTCCGGGTGGCTGGTCTCAGACGATCTTGTGTCCGGGTGGCTGGTCTCTGACGATCTTGTGTCCGGGTGGTTGGTCTCAGACGATCTTGTGTCCGGGTGGCTGGTCTCAGACGATCTTGTGTCCGGGTGGCTGGTCTCAGACGATCTTGTGTCCGGGTGGCTGGTCTCAGACGATCCTGGAGGGGAAGATGCTGATGTGGAGGTCCTGGGCTGGTGTGGTTACACGTGGTCTGCGGTTGCGAGGCCGGTTGGATGTACTGCCAAATTCTCTGAAACGCCTTTGGAGACGGCTTATGGTGGAGAAATGAACATTCAGTTCACTACTGCTCTGGTGGACACTCCTGCAATCAACATGCCAATCACACGCTCCCTCAAAACTTGCGTCATCTGTGGCATTGTGGTGTGTGATAAAACTGCATGTTATAGAGTGGCCTTTTATTGTGGCCAGCCTAAGGCACACCTGTGCAATAATCCTGCTGTGTAATCAGCATCTTGATATGCCACACCTGTGAGGGGGATGGATCATCTCGGCACAGGAGAAGAGCTCACTAACACAGATTTAGACAGATTTGTGAACAATATTTGAGAGAAATAGGCCTTTTGTGTACATAGAAAAAGTCTTAGATCTTTGAGTTCAGCTCATGAAAAATGGGGGCAAAAACAAAAGTTTTGCGTTTTTGTTCAGTGTGTATACTGGATACTTAATGCATTAAATGAGACAAAGTAGCATAACTGTTTGAATGTTTGTTGCATAATGCATACGGTTTTACATACTTCTGAATAATTAAACAGTTAACAGTTAAGTGTGTAGTTCTCAGTAATTATACTTAAAGAACCACTTTTATAGCTTGGCGTTTGACTCTGACCCAGGAGAGAACTAAATGTTAATATTATGTTGTTGTGTTTTGTGTTCTCTGTGTTTGGTTTTATCGATGGCTTTGTACAGCACTTTGGGCAGTATAAATGTGCTTTATAAACAACTAAACTAAACTACTATAGGCTAGATTTCTCTTCTGAACACGAGCAGTGTTTGAGGAACACCTTCAGCCTATAAACAGAGAAAAGGAAATAGTTTTCTAGTCTGTTCGCATGCAGCCGGCTAGGGACAAAACTCATTCCCTTTAGCGTTTATTTCATGGTTCGATAATTCATGCCTGGCAAGCAAATGATAATGTAAAAATGGTGGAACATAATAAAATCAAAAACGGATTTAATAGACTTAAAGAGAAACCGAATAGACATTTGAATGAGCCAATCTAAAGCAGAGGCTTAATCTGAAGTCTTGAATGTGAACAAACACCAACATCAGAATCAACACAACCGGCTCATGGTCCGTAAGATGAGTTCAGTCATCCATTCCTATTCTCACTGCACACACAGTGTGTAAAATACAGCGGATAACCTGTTCATAATCCAGACTGATCACCCCTCCTGTGCTTCTGCCTGGATAAATGACCTAATGATGCTCTGGAGAGTGTGTGTGTGTGTGTGCCATCATGAGGAGCTCATGTGTGATTCAGTCTGATACATTGATCGCTCGCAGCTCGACCTGCCGGTGTCTGGAAGTGCTTTAGATCGGCCGGTTTCGTGTGAATAAATAGAGATGACGGTTCCACCGATTTGCATAACTGTATCTGTCACTGGAATTATTGACCTTGTGTGGAATCAGTTCCTGGAGGATTCCTTAAATTACATTCACAGCTCATTCTCGATTCTAATGCAACACTAATGCAACACTAATGCAACACCGCGTTCAGGAGCTCAAAGAGCAGAGCGGCTCATGATTGTCCTCATGGTGGAATCAGTGTATTTATCTAGAGGAGAAGAGAGACACACACACACACACACACACACACACAAACACACACACGCACGCTCGCTCACTCACACACACACACACACACTCTCTCTCTCTCTCTCTCTCTCTCTTACACACACAAACACACACACAATGATTTTTATACTGTACAAACTGTATATTTTATACTCTAACCCTAAACACGACCCTAACAGAAAACTATATATATACATATGTGCAGATCCTTTCTCCTCTTATAACAATATTTATTTTATTTTAATATCCTAACTATGTATGATTATATGGTTGGGTGCATTAATCATTTGCATTTAGAATTGTCAGCATACAGTCACAACTGACCTGAGGCCCATTTTTGGGTCTTGATCCAGTAGAGCTCTAGTGTATATACAGTACATATATAATGTATAAGATGAGTCATCAATATTATCGATTCATTTTCTTGGAAAAGAAAGACTTTTGAAAGACTCATGAATTTTAAATGTGTTCACCTTTACTGGAACCGTTCCTACAAGCACAGATGTGTGTGTGAGGACGCCTGAACTCTTATCTGTCCACATTCAAAACGCC